>PVJH01003710.1:0-92810 GCA_004026705.1 Nesogale talazaci | reverse complement strand
GTGACATCCTTGCTCTCCACCACTTTAAAGAAGTGCTATGCAACAAATTTACCCAGTACAATACATTGTTTGATTTTTTGGCTGCTACTTTTATGAGTATTGATTGTGACTCTTAAAAGACCCATGGCAATAGCAATCTTTTCACAATTTATCATGATGTTGTAGATTGATTGGTCCAATTGTGAGGAATTGTTTGTTTGTTTGTTTTACATTGAGTTACAATCTATATAAAAGGTTTCAGTCTTTGATCTTCACCAGCAAATGTTCCAAGACTTCTTGTCTTTCAACAAACAAGGTTGTATCATCTGCATGCAGGTTAATAAGTCTCTCTCTAACCCTGGTGCTACCTTGTTCTTCACATAGTCCAGCATCTCAGATTATTTGCTAGCATAAAGAATGAAAAAACATGGTGAAAGGATATAAACCCTGACATATCTTTCATGATTTTAAGCCATGCAGCAGTCCCTTCTTCTGTTGTATAATTTTGATCCATATATAGGTTTTACACAAGCACAGTGTAGTTTTCTGAAATTCCTATTCTTCTCAATATTATCCATAGTATGTTATGATCCATACAGTTGAATGCCTTTGCATAGGAAGTAAAACACATGGCTACGTTTTTCTGGAATTCTTACTTTTCAGCCAGGATCTATCTGATGTTCGCAATGGTAACCCTCAGCCCATGTCCTTTTCTAAATCCTGCTTGAACTTTTGGAACTCCCTTTCAATGTATTGCTGCAACCATTTCTGAATCATGTTCAGCAACTTTTTATTTTTATGTGACATGAATGATAACCTTCAATCAGTCAATATTTTTCACATACTTTTGGGTTACATTTCTTTGGCCAAGTAGGTAGCTTCTGAATATCTTGGTACTGACATTATGATTGAGTACTTCCAATGTTTCATCAGTGTGTTGAAACATTTCAGTTGGCATTTCCTCAATCCTGGAGGATTCCTCAATCCTTGTTTTTTGGCGATGCCTTCAATGCAGTTTGGATTTTTTCCTTCAATAAAATTGGTTCTTGATCAAAAGTTACCTCTTGAATGGTTTAATGTCAGCCAATTATTTTTGGTATAGTAACTGCACCTTCTTTTGATGTTTATTGTATTGTTCAACATCTTCCTCAATGAGTCCCTTAGTATTAGAAGTCAAGGCTTGATTTTTTTTCCCCTTTAATTTGTTCAGCTTGAGATATGCTAACATGTTCTTAATTTTTGGCTTTTTAATTCCAGACCTTTGCACACTTCATTACAGCTCCGTCTTCTCAAGCTGCCTTTACATTTTTTTCAACTCTTTAACTTTTTTGATTTACTTTACCTACTGATGTCTGGTGTTCTTGATGACATTCCACCACTCATCAGGTCATCAATAATGAGTGTTTAATGTAACAAATATGTTTTCGAGGTGTTCTCTAAATTGGGGTGGGAAACACTCAAGGTTGTATTTTAACTCTCATGGACTTTTAAAAATTTTTAAAGCTTTATCCTGAAAATTCATATGAGTAACTAGTGGCTGGTTCCATCAAACTGAACATCTTCATAGGTGTATGGATATTATCTTCTTGCAGACAGGACATTATACTTTGATATAAATCTTGAAGTATTCTTGCTGACAATAAATGTGACACCTCTCCTCTTGACTTGTTATTCCTAGCATAATAAATCATATGAGCTTTTAACTCAAAATGGTTAGTACTAATACATTTCTTCTCACTATTGCTTAGACTCTCAATCCTTATGTGTTCCATTTCATCTTTGATAGCTGCCAATTATCCTACAGTCATGCTTTATACATTCCACTTTCTAATAACTAATGTATGAGTGTAGGTTGTGTCTTCTCATTTTGAGTTGTTCCCATCCAGAAATGTAGGTCCAAAAAACTTTACTCCACCAATAAAGGTCAACTATACTTTGATGAAACAGTTCTTTCTGAGTCATATTTTGTGTGCCTTTCAACCTGAGGGGCTCATCTGGTTCTGTGTCTAGGAATGTTTTGCTGCTATTCATAACATTTTCATTGGTTAATCCCTCAGACCTCTTAGTCTTGTCTTAGTCTGGAGGCTCTGTTGTAATCTGGTTACCTTCAGTGTGGTAGTTACACAATTTTCAGATCAACTTGATAAAAGAATGAAGGACCATTCCCCAGGGACTAGTCTCTTCTGACAGCATGTCCCAAGTACACGAGACTAAGTCTCGCCATCATTGCTTCTAAGGAACATCCTGGCTGTACTTCTAGGACAGACTTATTTTTCTTTTGGCAATCCATGTGCATTTGTTCTTCTTTTGTCTTCCTTATTCCGTGTCCAAATTTCACATGCGTATGAGGCAACTGAACATACCATGATTGCTTTGGCTGCGCTGAGTGGTAGCTGCAGACTTTGAAGGACACTGGCTTTGGAATTTGCAGCTTTGGCAAGATCAAAATCATGGCAGGTCCAGAAACTGATGCTCAATTCCAGTTCACGGATTTTAGAAAATATTTCAACTCTTACACTCTGTCAGGTAGAATGAATTGTGCCACAGACAGGGGCATTGCTGGTCCTATACTTCAAGTTAAGGCCTTCAAATCTCCAGCTGTGAAAGCATCCTAAATGGATTCTCAGCTGCTAAGTTCTCATGCCTGGAGAAGCGAATCTCAACTCATCATGTGATACTCAGTTTGTACAATAAATTATGAACCTGGAAAAAAAAAAGAAAATACCATAATTGAGTTAAGTGCACCTTCATCCCTTAAAGTAACATCTTTGCTTTTCAACACTTCAAAGAGATTTTTTTTTAATTTTAAAGAGATTTTACAGCAGATTTACCCAATACAATGTGTTCTTGGTCACTTGACTTCTGCTTCCTAAGCATGGATTGTGAACCCAAGCAAGACAAAGTCTTTGACAACTTCAAAATTTTCTCCGTTTATCATGATTTACTTATTGATCCAGTGCGTAGGATTTCAGTGTTCTTAACATCGAACTGTTAATGAAGGCTGCAATTCTTGATTTTCATCAACAAGTGCTTCAAGTCCTCCTCAACAAGCAAGGTTCTGTCATCTTGGTATCACAGTTACTAAAAAGATTTCTTCCAATCCTGATGTCATGTTCTTCTAAATGTAATCCCGTTTCTCTGATTATTTCTCAGCATACAGATTGAATAAATATGGTGGGAGGATGTAACCCTGGCACACACCTTTCCTGATTTTAAACCATCCAATATTACACAACTGCTTCTGAGATACATGGACAGGTTCTGCATGAGCACAATGCAGTTTCTGGAATTCACATTGTTCTCAAACCCATCCATACTTTGTTATGGTCCACACAATTGAATGCTTTCACATAATCAATAACACAACTAAACATCATTCTAGTATTCTCTACTTTCAGTCAAGAGCCACCTAGCATCAGCAATAATATACCTTGTTCCATGTCCTTGGTCAAATAGGGCCTGAATTTCCAGGATTTCCCTATCAATGTACTGCTGTGACCACTGTTGAATAATCTTCAGCAAAATCTTACTTGCCTGTGATATTAATGATATTGTTCTATAATTTGAACACTCTATTGGGTCATCTTTCTTTGGAATGGTGCCTTTACTAGGCAATTTTTCTTTCTGTTGTAAAAGGGGTCACTGTAAGTCAGCTGACAGTATGGGATCTAACAACTGCTTGTTGTTTTTTTCAAATGACTGTCTTTTGGTGTGCATTCGGGTTCTACGTGAACACAGTGAAAGTGCTCTGGAATTTTCCTTCTTGGCAACATTATCTGGCATTTGTTATGGTGCACACAAATGCATATCTTGCATAGTCAGTAAAACACAGGCAAACATCTTTCTGGCTATCTCTGCTTTCAGCCAAGATCCATATGACATCAATAATCATATTATTCTTTTGTCTTCTTTTGTATCCAACTTGAATCCCTGGCAGTTCCCTTTCCCATCAATGTACTATAGCAATACTTTTTGAAATGCCTTTAGCAAAATTTTACTTGCATGTGATATGAATGATATTGTTGGATCATTTCTGTATTGCTAGCTCACCTTTCTTTGGAATGGGCACAATAAGATCTCTTTCAGTAGGTTGACCAAGGAGCTGTCTCCCAATTCCTTGTCGTGGATGAGTGAGTCCTTCCAGTGCTTCATCAGCTTGCATTCTGTGTCAGACAGGGTTCTCTAGAGAACCAAAACCAGGATACTAGTGATTCTCTTTATATATTTATGTAGATAGAAGGATATATAAAATAAGAAATAAACAGTTAACTAATCTATAGACAGTTCAAAAGGCTCGGTGCAACTCACTTGCGTGAGACAGCTAGTAGACTGGCAGTCCTTGGAGTCTCGAGGGCAACCGAGTCGTCCTCTGCAGAGCAATTCAGCCTATCCGGCCACAGGCAGCAAACAGCAAAGCAGGTCACCGAGAGTCAGCCGGATGACAGAGTCCGACAGTCCCAGCTCAAGAGATGTGTATTCTAGGAATGTAGTGAAGCAGGGCTTGGAGGAACCTCCACTCCCAGCTCCACAGTCCACCATTAGGTGTCCCACGGGGAGTGTTGTTTGGAGGTCGAGGCACAGGGCGAACAAGGCAGCAAGAGGGCAAGGCCAGAGCCATTTCTATCTCCATCCTTCAATCGATCCTACGTGTGTTCACTGGCCGTGTCGTCACAACAGACCCACCTATCTTCTTTGGCCATGTTGGCACCACAAGCTTCCCTGTCACCTGTTCCAAACACCAATAAGTATCAATGCATCTTGATCGATTTCATACTGAAGACATTGGTAGAATTCTTCATCACTGGCCTTAGTGGTTAAGGTATAAATTTGAATACTAGTTTTACGAATGGGCTCAAATAACAAGCTTTTTTTGGGGTGGCTTATTAGATATTGGCTGTCTTAGTTATCAAGTGCTGCTATAATAGAAATGTCATATGTGGATGACTTTAACAACAATAAAACCATTTTTTCATAGTTCAGGAGGCTAGAAATCTGCATTTAGGATGCCAATGCAAAGGTTTTTTTCTCTGGTTTTGGAGGAAAAAGTCTTTGTTACTTTGAGTTTCTACTTCTGGGTGATTTTTATGTGGCTCACTATTTTATTTCTCTCCCTTACACTTTCCTCTTTCTCTTGCTTGAATCTCAAAGGAGATTAACTCAAGATATACCCTACACTAACCCTGTATCATTAACATAACAAAACAACCCATTTCCAAATGACATCATGGCCACAGGCATAGAGGTTAGAGTTTATACTACATGTTTTTGTGGGACAGAATTCAATCCATCACATTGGCTAGGAACTGACACGAATTCCTGAAGGCTTAAAATGTTACAGAGTTGCACCAGTTAAAAAAGGGACTTTGGAGAGTATAATGATTAAGGTTGTGTGTCAACTTGGCTAGACCTTACTTTTAATTTGTTTGGCAATTATGTAATAATATAGTCATCTCCCATGATGAGACTTGCCAAATGGTTGAAAGAGCATTATCTCACTGGTGTGTCTTCATCTAATGTGTAGACATTTTGGCAAAGCTCCCTGGCTTTTTTGTTTAATCTGGAGCCTACATCTGGCTCATTGTCATTTGACCACTGGTTCTTTGGACTTGAGCTAGTGGCCAGTACTGCTGGCTGATCTTGGATTCATTAGTTTACATAGCCAACAGCCTGAGAACTTTCCTGGAAAAGTTTGGGTTGTCAGCCACTGTAGATAATCAAGGAGTCCTGGTGGCATAGTGACTATTTGTTGGGCTGCTAACTTCAAGGTCAGCAGTTTAAAACTACCAGTCACTTCTTGGGAGAAAAGTGAGGCTTTCTACTCCCATAAAAAGTTAGTATCTTGGGAAACCCTCTCCCCCACAGGCAGTTCTACCCTGCCCTAGAAGGTAGCCATGCATTGGAATCAACTTGATGGCAGTGAGTTTGGTTGCTTTGGTTTTTGTTAAATCATTTTTTGGGGGGCCCTTACAACTCTTATAACAATCCATATATCAATTGTATTAAGTGCATTTGTATACATGTTTCCATAATTTTCAAAACATTTTCTTTCTATTTGAGACCTTGGTCTCAGCTCCTCTTTTTTCCCTCCCTCCCCCATCTTCCCACCATCACGAACCCTTGATAAATTATAAATTATTTTTTTCATATCTTACACCATTCGCTTCTTCCTTCACCTACATCTCTATTGTTTGTCCCCCTAGGGAAGGGCATGTGTTATATGTTGATCACTGCAGTCAGTTCCCCCTTTCTTCCCCTTATTTCTCCACTTGACCCTTACCCCTATGTCATCGCTACTCCCAATACTGTTCCTGAGGGGTTTATCTGTCCTGGATTCTATGTGTGGAGAGCTCCAATGTGGAGTTTTGTTGTTGTTCTTCTTTGTTCCTCCTCCCTCTGCCTCCTCCTCCTCCTTCTTCCTTGTCCTTCCTCCTCTTCTCTTGCTCCTCCTTTTTCATTACCTAAGTCTGGAGAAATGTCCAACTAAGTCTGGACTTACATAGACTCAACTGCTGCAACCATCTGTAATATACATACATATATATATATATCAGTTTTTGCTTCTCTAGAGAACCTAGCTTAATATCAAAGTCAATTTATTAATGTGTTATTGGTTTGGGTCCATCTTAATGGATTCAGTGAATCCCAAGCCCACCCTATGGTTACCTTCCAGTCCCAAAATGTTTAATTGGAATAGATATAGTTAACAAGTGACAGAATCTCATATTGGTTCCCTGACTCATGGGACGAGTTCTATTATGATAGAAATAGCCAAGCAAAAGCCAGTAGAACTACTTTTCATGCAAAAATAGTAAACAAAAAAAAAATAAAACCATGTGGAGAGATTGCATAATGTCTTTTTAAAGATTGCAGTAGTGGTGCTTCTTGTCACAAACTCTTTCTACTTGCTGTTTGGTCTGTGAGATAAATTAATCTTGGAATATAAAAGCAGATTGTTTAATAGACAGTACCTCTATTTATAGCCACTGTTCCAGGTATTATTCATTGCAGGAGTAAATCAATACATTCCTTTGCTATTTGTAATCTAGTCATTTACCTGGAAAATACTTTTAAAAAAATCCCTGTTAGTGTAGGCCACATACTGTGGTTTGATTTCATATGAAAGCGTTAGCACTATAAATTAACTATTCTATCTGTGGGTTATATTATCCCTTTAGTTCTTGGGTAGTAAATTATAGCGCAAAGAAACTTTGATCTTCATTCTACAGAACACTACTGGGTATTAATAATGTCATGTTAACTAGATCTGTGAGCAAGAAGTGATACACAAGCAAAAAACAAAAACAAAAAAATAAAAAAGAATCGGCAACTATTCTACATACTATGGTAAGATAAATATTTGCCAATCAAACCATTTCCACTGCCATTAGGTAGAAACCATACAGGACAGAGTAAAACTACCCCATTGGCTCATGTCATAGAGTTTCTAAGTCTGTAAAGCTTTTTTGTTTGTTTTGTTTAGTGAGCATCACTGCCTCCTGGTGGAAGTAGGAGACCCAGCCGTGCTCCTAGAGAGCTGCTGCTGGACTTGAACTGCCAACCCTGTAGGCCACAGTCCTGCACACAACCACTACGCCACCGGGACTCAGCCCTGTAAATCTTTTTGGAGGCAAATTGACCAATGCTTAATCCATTACAAGGATTCCTATCTGTGTGCCCAGAAGGTCGGAAATAAAATTCACAAAATTCAAGAGTAGGTTGCCTCAGTAAAATTAGTAGACCTAGAGCATATCCATATATCCCTTCTAAGAGGAAAGATCTAAAAAGGAAACAATGGCTAGTGGTGACTTTGTGTTTTAGAGGCAATCAATACCTCATTTAGGCATACTACACTAACTCATTTATGGTGCAACTTGGAAGAGAGCCAGTTCTAGAGCAGTGGGCAGAAGCGTAGGTAAGTGTAACAAATCCAGGTGACTAGGTAAATTGTTTTGTTATTTGGATATGACAACAAAAATTGCTTTGTTATCTGATAGTGTCCATTGCAGAGAGAGGATACTATATGGAAACTTTAATAGACTACTATATATTCATTAATCAGAACTTACAGAATGTGAAGGGAATTTATGTCTTCTTCTGCCAATAATTATTCTCCTTATGGAAACAATTTATGGCTTGTTCCTACTCTACTTAAAATGTAATGTGATAAGGAACATGAAAATGCCTGTGCACCAATCATGAACAGAGAGTTGTCTAGCCAAGATATAAAGTTAGGCAAGCACATTTGCATTTGAAGAACATATATAATTGGATCATACCAAATTGGGCCTGAGTAGATTTATGGCCAGCACAAATAAGTTCAATGAGGGAATGGTCATGATACCTGTGGCTTTTGCTCTCACCACAATATTTTCTCTCTTTAAATGAATACCTATGATGTCAAGAGGTATTTACTGGAGAAGAAAGTTTGATTCTAGAACATCTGCATGATATCCCAGCATCATTGAAAATGTCCAGCTGCAGGGACAGCCTTGATGGGTAAGAGAAAAGGAAAATATTTTCAATAGAAATTACTTTGAGCAATGCACTTGGTTGATATTTTTCCTGGAAGGATAGCCAGAGGTACAGATTGTCACGGATTCACTGGCAATAGCTAATGGTTTGACTCAATGGCTGGAGAATTATAAGAAATACTACTGGAAATTTAGTGACAAGGAGTCTGGGTACAGGCAAGTAGATAAAATTCACTGAAAGGATACAATCACTAAAGACTAATTTGAGGCTCTTGCAAGTGTTTCCCCAAGAGCAACATCAGTAGAGAACAGTGTTAAAATCAGTTGGATAAAGATGATTCTTTTAAAGAATGTCAGTTAACCTAATTAAATAGTTACCTTTTTTATTTCCAATGGATTCATGAATGAAGTGACAATGGTACTTCTTGTAGCTACTTCTAAGCACCCAATTTGCCAACAAATCAAACCAAAATTAGTACCTCATTTCCTGGCCATTCCATTATGTGAAAGTTATCACTTTTATTCTCACTGGCATAAATATGTACTTTGGATAATGCCTTTGCTCTCCAGGTGCACACTATTTATCCCAATATCACCTTTAAAATATTCAGACTATTTTACTCATCACCATGATACTATGCAAACACTTTTTTCGGCATTGAAGAAATAATTGTAAAATAAGTGAAAAAGAAATAATCTTGCTTATATCAAATGAAGTATAGCAATGGGCTCATGTTCATGGAGTCAAATTTGTATTAAAATCTTTTCCATCCTAAAGTAACAACCTGCTGAATGATTGAAGGACCTTTTGAAGACTTAGTTTTAGTGCTAACTGGCTCACACTAATTTGCAGGGTTAAGTTAATGCTTTATAGGATATAGCAGCCTAAGTAAAATGATGCTTGTCTTATAGTCAGGAATCCAAGAAAAAGGGATAAGAGGAGGGTAAGGTAGTGACTCCTCATACTTCTAGTGATGCAGTAATGAATTTTTTTTTTTACTTTTTTTTTGTTTTTTTTTTGGGGGGGTATCACTGCTCTCTGGTGGTGGGAGTAGGAGGCCCAGCCCCACTGCTGAGTAATGAATTTTTTGTTTCCTACTTCAGCTATGGTCAAGTTGTAAAAATAAGAAGAGTAATTATGGCCATTTGGTCTTACTTTGAAGTGAATATATTTATACATAGATGAACCAGTTTTTTCTTTTCTTTCCCTAATCTATTCCCTTACTATATAATATCTGTTAATAGTGATTCATATTATATTTCAATATATAGCTACAGAAAATCAAGGACAATTTATGACTTACTAAGAGATAAATGAATGGTCAAAGATAAATACTTTATATTACCTTTTTTGGGGGGGCATCACTGCTCTCTGGTGGGAGTGTGAGGCCCAGCCTTGCTCCTGGAGAGCTGCTGCTAGATTTGAACTGCCAAGCCAGTGGGCTGCAGTCCCGCACTCAACCACTATGCCACCAGTGCTTAGCCCTATATTACCTTTTAAGGAGAGAGTTAGCAGGTCTATCTAGATAACATGGGATGGATGAAGAGTCTGGAGGAGAAAATGACGGGACTGATGGTTTGGAGGTCGGGGTGAGGGACACTGGAGATCGAGGGAAAGGAGGTGGTGTTGACCGGCACAGGGATAAGGGAATAAGTGATTCAAAATCTGTGACAAGGTGGATGTGAGAGATATGATAGGGATTGATCAAGAGTAATGTAACAGAGAAAATACTGAAACCCAAATGGAGACTGAGTATGATAGTGAGACGAGAGGAAAGAATTAGGGGATAAAAGGTATTTACAGAGGTCTAAATACAGGTAAGTACATAGGTGAACATATTTATATATGACAATGGAAAAATAGATTAATGTGCATATACTTATAGGGTTAGTATTAGGACAGCAGATGGACATTGGACCTCCACTCAAGTACTTCCTCAGTGCAAGAACATTTTGTTCTATTAAATTGGCATTCCATGATGCTCACCTTCCCAAAACGACCACTGAAGACAAATGTGTGCATAAGCAAAGGTACTAAAGAAAGCTGATGGTGCCCCGCTATCAAAAGATGTAGTGTCTGGGGTCTTAAAGGCTTGAAAGTAAACAAGTGGCAATCTAGCTCAGAAGCAGCAAAGCCCACATGGGAGAAGGACATCAGCTTGTGGGACCACAAAGTGTCAAAGGGATCAGTTATCAGGCTTCAAGAACTTAAAATCATAACACTGTGTGCTCACTTCCCTGATGTAATCACCGATGACAAATGTGTGCATAAGTAAATGTGGGGAAGAAAGCCAATGGTGCCCGGCTATCAAAAGATGTAGCATCTGGGATCTTAAAGGCTTGAGTAAGCAAGCAGTCATCCAACTCAGAAGCAGCAAAGCCCACATGAAAGAAGCACACCAGCCTGTGTGACCATGATATGTCAAAGGGATCCAGTGTCAGGCATCAAAGAATTAAAAATTATATCATTGTATATGAGGAAGAGTACAGATTGGGGAGCCAAAGCCTATTAATAGGTAAGCAACATCCCCTTACAGAGGGGATGAGCAGGAAAGAGATGAGCCAGTCAAAGTACAGTGTAGTAACAATGAGATATGCAACTTTCCTCTAGTTCTCAAATGCTTCCTCCCACCATCATGATCCCAATTCTACCTGACAAATCCAACTAGACCAGGGTATATACACTGGAGCCAGAAACATAGGGAATTTAGGATAAATGATCCCCTCAGGACCAGTGGTGGGAGTGGTGATAGCGGGAGGGTGAAGGGATGGTGGAATAGAAAGGGGGAACCAATCTCAGGGATCTACATATAACCTCCTCTCTGGGGTATGGACAACAGGGAAGTGAGTGAAGGGACATATCAGACACTGTATTATATGAAAAAATAATAAGGGTTCATGGGGGAGGGGGAGTGTGGAAGAAGGGACAATATGGGAGCTGGTACTGGCGGCTAAGTGGAGGGAGGATGTTTTGAGAGTGATGATGGCAACAAGTGTGCAAATATGGTCTGCATACAATTGATGTATGTATTGATTGTGATAGGAGATATATGAGTCCCCAATAAGATGATTTATAAAAATTAAAAGGAGGGAAGAGGAGCTTATACCAAGGGTTCAAGTAGAAAATATTTGGAAGTGAATGTGGCAACATGTGTACAAATATGCTTAATATAAATGATGTATTGAATGTTATAAGAACTGTTAGAGCGCCCATTAAAATCACTGGGAAAAAGACAAAAAAGGAGAGTTAATACATTTTTGTTGTTTTAAGTGGGTTGCTACATCATGTGAGTAGGAAGCATTAACTTACTATTTTTGTTGGGTTAAACATTGCTAATATCTAAGTGAATTCTGAGTAGACGATGTTAGACTGTGATGGTTTGTATTAACTGTATTAAGCTCTGTTCCCTTGCCAGAATCCCTTTCATGATATGGTTCCATATTAGAGGTGGCAAAAAGATGAATGTAAGAAATGTTTGAAAATCGGAATTGAAGTAGAGATCATTACCCTGTAAAGATCATCATGCTTATGTGTGTAACCAACAGATTAGAGAGAGGTCACTGGGTTCTAACTTTTCATTTTCTCTGTGATGTCTAATTCTGCTTTTCAATGTTCTTACTGCTCATCTTATTGACAACATTCTCAGACCCATTACTAGGTTCCTGGCAGCACACCCACAAAGACAGCTACAACTGAAAGGCATAGCTTCCATAGAAAGCCCACAAGACTTTTATTCCTACTCTTCCTGTGGTAGTAGTTGGACAGATGGCTTCTGAGATTATGAGTGGTTCCTGCAATCCTTCATCTTCTCCAACTTTCACTTCTCTAGATGATCTTCTGTGTCAAATATAAATCCTATAATAAATGCTTTTATTTCACACATGATAGTGGCTCTTTCTCCCTGATTGAACTTTGGTACCAAAAGAGGACTCTGAATGGAATTTGAATCTATGTTTCACCAAGTTCTGAAGCTCACTTATAACTTATTTTTTCTCTATTTTTTGTTTAACCATTCTTTGTGCTCTATGTAAGAAACAGTGTATTTTCTTCCCTAAGGTAATTTGAGTTGGTTTTCAGGTACATATTTGCAATGTTAATAATTGTAGCTAGCACCCAAAGGCAATGTTAATTACTGGCTGAATAGAGAGTACAATGAAATTATTTGCTACACAAATGGCCCCATTATAATTATTTCTATAGTATAAAAACATCGGGAGACAATTAGTCCTGGTTTTCTTGGGTTTCTGTCTTATGAGGAAATATATAAACTGCTTATGTTCTAAACTATCTTTTAAGGCTCTTTGTGTAACAAATAGAATGGAAGATAGAAATAGTACCTCCTTCTGGAGCAAAAAGTAGTTCATACTTTATGGATAATATAATAGATGCTTCCTTCTGCCACAAGGAGCAGGTATGCTTAGTGTTCACTATCACATATCTTGAGTTTCATAAACTCAGGATCCCTTTCCTGTACTGTAATCCACAGTGTGTGTTGGTATTATCTGGACTTCATGCTGTCTTGTTGGAACCAGGGTGCGCGCGCGCGCACACACACACACACACACACACACACACACAAAGGCACAAAAATGATGATTCTCTGCCTACTAAATTACTACAAATAAACTTCTCTAAAATGCAAGCATTTCATGTCTTCTATAAGAATGTGCAAAACTGCCGTAAGTTAGCATACTTACATAATTATAGATGAAATGTCAGACCCCTCATAGTTCTTAAACATAAGATTATTTTATAATGATGTTTAATAATTTGAGAAGTGTTGCTCTTTGAACTTTTCAAAGAAAATGCTTTGTGCACATGTGATGTGAAATAAAATTTTAATAAACAAGTAAATGCATTAGGTTTTGAATGCATTCAATGTACTATATCATTATAGTGTAACAATTACTTTTATGCGTAAGTCTCATTTGTAATATGGACAAGAATTTGGTTGGTTATAATAACTTAGGTTATAATAACAGAAATAAACTCTAGTTTATGCAAAGAGGAAAATTTATTATAAAGCTAAAAGGGAAGCCAAAGCCAAGAACAACACTTAAAGCCAGTCATCAGAGATGATATCCAAAATAGAAATCAAATATTGCTAGCTTAAGCAAAAAGGAGAATTTATAATTAGAATACAAGGGTGCCTTATCAAGCAAGGACAGGGGTTATAGCCATACTTTATAAGGGACTGGGACAAGAGAATGGAGCACTGTTATAAATCCAGGAATCATGCCCTCCTGATCTCTCAGCTATGTTTTATTTTGTGTGTGTGTGTGTGTGTGTGTTATAAATGCTTCATTGCTCTGTCACTGAATACCTTCTGCTTTATTCTATCTTAAACATAGGCAGGGCACATCTTCCCAGTTTACAGTCTTGCTACTCCAGAGTCTATTCAGGCAAGGCCAGAATCTCTTATCTCCAACTTTACATTCTCAAAGATTTTTTAACCCCTTATCTAAGGGAGAGGTGACTATCTTTTTCAGAGCTGGGGACCCTGGTGGTGTAGGGGTTTTTATGTGCTGGGACTGGGACTTGCATGGATGGCAGTTCGGAATCACTCATAGGTCCTTAGGAGAAAGACTGGGATTTTTAATCTCATAAACAATTGCCATCTTGGAAACCCAAGACGTTAAACTAAAATAGCAGCTTCCCCAGACTTAGAGGTAGGTGTAGAAAAGCATGCTCACAACCAGGTGAATGCTTCAAAGACGGAAGTATTCTAATAGTTTTTAGTATGGATTTACCCTGGGGCAAAAATGATGGGCCTCAATTAACTTTATTATTTCAGATGCGTTTCTCATCATTTAGTAGGAGTCCTTGGAGAAGTTCCCAGTGAAGCACTCCACTATTAAGCAAAGGGTCTCTGTTCAAACCCAACCCAAGGGCCCTTGGAAGAAAGATCTGATGAGCACAGCCCTGACAACCCTGGGATGTTGCAGATAACTCTGCAGCATGTGGCACTGATGTCCATCAAGTCAATGTGATGACAACCACTTCTGTTGTTTTTAATTTATTGCAATAGATACAATCTATCCATTGAGGAGACATGCTCAATATGAATAATTTAAGCACAAAAGATTTGACTTTGTTAATTATTCTTCCCAAGAGAAAGAAGGATTCATTACATGCAGGGATTTTGGGCCAAGAAAAAAATTTTTTTTAATTACATAGTGTCAGGAAGCCTGCAGAACCAATATAGGAATTTGATCAATGGTCTCAGACTCATGCAAAACTCTGATAGATCTTAGTTTGAATCAAGTGGCAATGAATAGCAGCTCCCATTCTTATCCTTGGTGGGTTGAAGTTAGGAGGTAATTCTGAGAACTAGAGGTGGAAGGAGAGGAAAGGTCATTCTTTTCTGGTTTCTTCACAATCACAAGCAAAAACAATCTAGTTTACCACCCAGGGCATAAGAGTTGAATGAAAAAAAAAAGAGTTGAATAGAAGGTGATTTATGTGTCTAAAATTTAGAATAGCTGATATTCCCCAAGTCCTACCCACACTAAAATAAAACTGAAAATGTCAAAAGTATAAGGCTATACTGTGACCGTTTTATTAAAAATGTTTGTGCTGAGGATATCTTAAAGATTTCTATTATTATTATGTCCTTTGATGAGATACAATCAGTTAACATTAATGTCAAGAATAACACTTTAGTTCTTCCTCTAATTTTGTTTCTAGAAATAAGAACAAGCAAAGGACATTGGGGCACTCTTATGTCAAAGAACAAAAAGAAAGCTGTAGTAGTATGGATACGCTAAGAGACTCAGAAGCTGATCATTCCATTTTTAACTTTACCCAATTTCAGTATATACAAGGTTTCAAAAGAAGAAAGTCATTCATTATCATGTGGAAGGTTTTGTATTTCAACCTCTGAATTTCTTCGTGAAAATATTTCCTTAATGCTGTCATCTTTTTGATCATCACCACGTGTCATATTCAGTACATTTTCCTTACAGTCTTCTGCTAATGAAATGGTTGACAAGTATGAAAATACTTTTTCTATGACAGGTCCTCTGACAAAAGGCATTCGAGAGTCCTTTCCCCCCAGAGAATCATCTGAAAACCAGTCACCAGTGGCTTCGATGCTTTGACTGAAATAGGAGTCAGATGGTAAGGTTGAAAAGCTTCCTGTAACACTGCTGCAATTTGTTGTTGAACTAGCCTCTGTTGGGTCAGTAGGAACCTTATTTGGTTCAAGGCAGAATTCATCCTTGGACTGATCTTTAATATCTGCAGAAGAAAATTAGACTTACATGAATATTACAGATGCACAGACCAAATCTGAATTATGAGGACAATGTTGACTTTTAAAATTCAGATTCTTTTAAGGCAGTAGTTCTCAACCTTCCTAATGCTCTGATCCTTTCATATAGTTCCTCATGTTGTGACGACCTCCCCAACATGAAGTTATTTTTGTTGCTACTTCATATGTGAAAGGGTCATTTGACCCGCAGAGGGGTCGCGATCCACAGGTTGAGAACCGCTGTTTTCAGGGCTATCATGGACCAGATGTAGAGAGAAGTCTGAGTTGCTATTATCAACATGGAATGTTAAATATGTGTTTGGGGAGTTACACTATTTTGTGATCAGAGTAGAGAAACTTATTCTAAAAAAAATAAAATGGTAGTATCTAACTCACTGGAACAGGAAACCACCTCTAAGGCTAGAAATCTCAGTTCTAGAATGCTTCTCAAAATCAGAAAAGGGAGAGATTTTAAAATTACTTCTAGCTAACTATTGCCTTATTTTGTTTTAAATCAGTTAAAAATAGATACCCCGGTGGCATAGTGGTTGAGTGCGGCACTGCGGCCCACTGGGTTGGTGGTTCAAATCCAGCAGCAGCTCTCCGGGAGCAAGGCTGAGTAGCTCCCACGACCACCAGAGGGCAGTGATGCGCGCGCACACGCACACACACACACCCCAAAAATAGATACCTCCTTGAGCTTGTAAATTAAAAAAGTTTAGTCCACAGTGAAAAGGCCTATGGGTTGGTTCTACACTAAAAAATGAAGTCACATTTTTGTAAAAAGCTACTGTTATGGAATTCCAATCCGTAGTGGCTTGGGAGGACAGAGTAGAACTGCTCCATAAGGTTTCTGAGTCTATGAATTGTTATAGGAACAGATGGTCTCCTTCTTCTCCCAGGAAGTCGCCAGTTGCTTTGAACTACCGACCTAGTGATAAGCAGCTCAACATTCTACCCATGATGCCACTGGGCTCCTAACATTCCTAGAGGGGCCTACAATTTCCAAAGCAATTATTCAAACTAATGATTCATTAAGGTAGATATTATCAGCACTATTGCACAACAGAGGCAATAGGCTTAGAGAAGTGATCCAACTAATAAATGTCAACTTAGGTAATAGAAACTTTCATGGTCTCATGCTGCACATTTAATATTAAAAATAATAAGTTTGACCACTGTCATGTACTGGTTATGCACTGGCTGCTAACTGCAAAAAATGTTAAATTTTAAAATAATCCTCACATACGTTTCGTAATATTTTACCTATTAGCCTTTAATTTTTTATATATTTCTCTTAAAGCTGAATCCAAAATTTACAACATTTTAAACTCAGCATTTTCTAAACTTATGGAAGAGGTAACATTTTCAGGACGAAATAATAGGAGCCCTGTTAGTACTGCTAGGTAAGCGTTGGGCTGCTGTCCTTAAGATCAGCTACTCTGATCCACTTCTCCAGATAGTGATGAGACTGTCTGCTTCAGTAAACATTCACAAAATATAGAAAACTCTGTATAGGATCACAGTAAGTCAAAATCAATCGATGACAGCAAAAGAAACAATGTGAAAAATAATATTGAAATATCTAAAGGATTACAAAGGTATATCTTAACTTTTTGGCATTACTATGTGGCATGAACTATGACATCTTAAGGCAGTGGTTCTCAACCTTCCTAATGCCAAAACCTTTAAAACAGTTTCTCATGTTGTGGTGACTTCCCCGTCCCACCAACCATAAAATTATTTTTGTTGCTTCTTCATAACCATAATTTTGCTACTGTTATGAATCGGGCGACCCCCATGAAAAGGTCCTTCAAACCCCAAAGAGGTTGTGACCCACAGATTGAGAACCTCTGCCTTAAGGAAAGGTATAACTAAGAGACAAATATGAATATTTATAACTTTATTTAAGATATAGATATGATAAAGAATTTACCTTTACCCAAAGTGATTTGTCCTTTGTTACCGAGAAACTTTGAAACATTGGACTTTTGATAAAGACTATGCAAAGAGAAACAGCTTGTGTAGAAGCTGGCCAGATCTGCGCTTACCTGCCTCAGATGAGTGCCTCATAGTGATCAGGCCAGAGAATTCTACCTCAGTATGCCTGGAGACCACTTTGTAGTGTCAGCTGTTCTTAAGTATCTCGTGATGACCACCTCATGGTGGTCAGATCAGAGAGCTCTAACTAGCAATCATCTCCTGATAGCCCCCGACCTTAAGGGAGGGAGGCTGGCTTTCATTACGTACCAACCCAAACCAACCAACCAACCCACCCACCCACCAAAATTCTAGCCATCAAGTCTTCCTGGTTGGAAAACTAACTTGTCTTGGGTGAGTGACAAAACCCCTTTGGGGACACAGTAATTCTGTCTGGGGAACCCTTTCAGATTCTGTCCTATGTGCCTCTTCTTTAGGCTGATCCTGCTCTGTAGCTTTTGTCATAAAATGAGGATAGTAATTAAAGCACCCCCCTGTATTCTGTGAGTGGTTTCAGCAAATTTTGGAAGCTGAGGAAGGACCAGTTGTGAGCGGGTCAGCAGGACGGGGCTGAGGAACCCCTTGGTGGCATTCTGAATGGAGAGTAGGAAACCCCAGGAATCTATAGCCAACAGGGGATCTGAGGGTCCCCGAACCTTGCAGCTGATGCCACTGATTGAGCACCCTGAAGGACCGAGCCATCTTAACTTAGGAAATCTGGCTGAGCTCAGGAGGCTGGAGTCAGAGAGAGAAGCAAGTTGCAGCTGTAGTCAAAGAAGTGAAAAAGTAGGGATTTGTTTATATTGACTATTTTCTTCCTACTACAACACTGAAAGTTTTGCTTTTGTAAAAAACACACTCATTCACATATTATAAATAGAAATAAAATTTCTATGGTAGGTAAACATCCTTAGGCTGTATTCTGGTGAAAATCTAGACACCCCAACATGCCAACTAATTTCAACATGAACAGTTGAGTGACAAAGGTTGCATACTTCACACTGCCTCTGTTCTTACTGTCCTGACCCTGTTGTGTCACCACCATTAATCAATAACCTCTGTTCCTTAAAGTTCTCACCTGTGCTTCAGATTGTGGTCATTCCAATCTCATATAGGTCAAGGCAGACATTCTAAAGATTGGTTTCATTGAATAGTTTTGAATCTAAGTTCAAAAGTTGCTTCCAAACAGTAGTTCCAGATGTTTCTCAAGTTTCAGTTCCTCTGTGAAGTCTGATTTCCAATAGGAACTTAGGATAACCTCTCAATTCCTTAAATGAGCTTCTCATTAAGTATTAAGAATAAATACCTCTTTACAATAATGGATGCAATGGCTTATCAGGGAGAGGTTGGAGTGGGGAGGGGGAGGGGAATTGGCAAGCAAAAGATGAATATGGGAGGGAGGAGGGAACATTGGAACTGATTGTGATGATATATACACAACTCTTTTAAAGAGCAATTTAACTATGCAAGTGTATTACATGTGAATATTTTATCAAGAAAGCTACTTTAAAAAAGGGGGAAAAAGGATAAGTACCTTTTTTACATGCTGTTTCATTTTTTCTTGATTCCTCCTATATAAAAAAATTATTTGTATTTTAAAAGCTGAAAGTAGTTTTGAAATAATTTCTTTAATGTATATGATTTACATATTTATATAAAAGTAACATATGCTAATATGACAAATATTTGATGAAAAAGTCCCCCACAATATAAATCTCTTATCAAAATACAAACAGAAATTCTATGTACTGAAATTCTATAAGCTGAAGTTTATAAATGGTATAAACTGAAGCTGTAGATCTTTCTAGAAGCATATGGCCTCATCTTTCTCCTGCAGAATGGCTAATTTGTTTGAACTGCCAACACTGGGATCAGCATCCTGAGACTTACCCCACACTACCACCAGGGTTTTTATAAATCAGTGCAATTTTGTAATTAAATTCAAATTACATATTAACTAAGAGTCATCATCAGAAGAAAAAGTTAACATAGCATCTGAAAAGAATTTGAACGGGTTCAAGAAGGCAGTCTGCAGCAAAAGGGAGACAGGGTGAAGGAGAGTTCAAACAGAATTATTTCTATCTTCACTAATTTAGAGTCATTTGGTCAAGTCTGTCATTGTTTTTATTGTTCTTGTGAGGTGCCGGTTAGCCCATTTGTTTTAGGTCAGAACTAGGAAGGGCTAAAGACAAATACTTAGACTAAGTCATTTCATGTTGCAAAGTTAACAGCTGACAAGAAAAAAAGTGATTTCTAGCTGAAGGTCTTTATAAAACTGGAAATAATCTTTTAAAGCAAATAAAATACTTGTTTAACAACATATCCCAGATGTGTTCTGGGAAGTGTAGTGGCTCTGAAACCCTTGGGAATCCAAATCCCCTGGCATGCTTGTGACAATGCTAGTTCATGAGCACAAAACCAGACCCTGCTACAAAGGCATCCCTGAAAGTGGGGTTTGGGAGTCCACATTTACATCACTCTGCAAGTGGTTCTGATACACATGCTCCTGAGACCACGGAATATCACAGTGTACTTGGGTATCTGGTGACTGAACGGGCGGGAAACAATGAGACTGGAGAAATGGTTACTTGGGTTGGGGGGAAAGTGTTAGTATTCATTGCTTATCTACATTGTCTGCTACTTTCTTCCCTTCTCCACTCCCGGACTTGCTTAAGATACATAGATGCATTCTAGCACATAAGCATTTTTCTTAAAATCCACTTTAATTTTTTGCCGCTTTCACTTTTTGCTTAAATGCCAGTATGTACTTTCTGAACTTATTTTGTCCAGACTTAAGATCAATTCAGTTTTTTATATATATGTATGTGTATATGTAGATATACATATATATAACCTAAGTATGAAGATTGCTTTTCAGTCTTTAATTTTCCTATTAATTACCCAGAGAGCTAGTTAAAATGTAGATGTAGGAGATGTGGACTGAGATTCTGTGTATATATATATATATATATATATATATGTAAATTTTTAAGTTGGGGTTTAATACATACACCATATCATTCCATATTTCTATCATGTCAAATAAAATGTACAATTGCTACCACAATCAGTTTTCCAACAATCTTCTTCTACACGGCCTCCTTGACATAGACTCCTTTTTACCACCACCCCTCCCACTGTAACCCTCTCCCCAAAGCCCTTATTCTGCTTGCTGTAGGCTTGTCAGTCCTGGTTTCAAACTGAAAAACAGAAAAGCATACAACACAGCTTCAAGAGAGTGACCTCCACTGACATAACATCTCTGAGATATACTCTAACACGACCAAAGGAACACCAAAGAAAACAATACAATCCAGAAATACGGAAAATTTTGAAAACCAGATCAGGTCAAGCCCACATCATAAGGGAACTCTGCTGACAAAGTTAAGTGTCCAGGTCAGATGCATGCTTTTGATCTTCTTACTCCTCTCTCTCAAGCACTCTGGTTAGTGACCACTTTCCTCCAAGTCCCTCAACTTTAGATTCTGCATTTTTAAGAGTGGACGCAGGACCACTATTAATGTAGCAAGGTCCTAGACTGGTTATAGTTCTTCCTGATCTTAGAGAATGAAAAATATGGGCATTTTTTGTACTGCTACTGTGAATAGGTAGAATTTTTCTAGAGGACCATTTAACAAATTCTCTTCGAGGAATTATCCAAAGAAATAATTTTGGATTTGTGTAAATATTGTTAGAGATGTTTATCACAACATCATTAGGATTTTATAAAACCTGGAATTAGAAAACTAAGAAGGAAAGGTTAACACAGTGGATATACTTCAAACTATTAAAAATTGTGCTGTCAGAAAATAATAAGATAAAATGTAGACACTTAAAAAAGACAGAAAACCTTTTTTAAAAAAATTGTTGTCTGAAAATATAGCATTTTTTGTTATAGTAACTAGACCAAACATGAGAATGGATTCTAACTCTATTTCTGAGTAATTAAAAGAGCAGATGGGACACAGACATAGGACAAAGAGAAAGACATTCGGCAGTGACAGATGCATATAAAATGACTGTAGGCAGCTCCTTTATGCTGAAATAGACAAAGTCCTCTCACGAGAGCAATGATTCTTCACCTTCCTGATGCTGCGACCCTTTAATACAATTCTACATGTTGTGGTGACCGCCCCTCCCCCAAAACATAAAATTATTTTCATTGCTACTTCATAACTGTCATTTTGCTACTATTTCAATCGGCAACCCCTGTGAAATGGTCATTTGGCCCCTAAAGGGGTTGTAACCCACAGGTTGAGAACCGCTGTCCTAGAGCAACCACCTGAATTCATATTTCTAGGGCCCTAATCTATATGGGTGAGTCCAGCCGTGGGAGTAAAGTCTTCAGAGCCTTCATTTGTTGAGGGGATGCAATTCAAAATGATGTTGAGGACTAAGGTGTCCCTAAGCCACACCCCGGTATTTTCAATCACCTCGCATGCGCGTGAAAGTTGGATGGTGCTTGGATCCATAACCAGTGCTCATTGAAGCAGCGTGGAGAGATTAGCCAACACCTTACATTGGGCAAATGCAGCACACGAGATCTTTATTAAAGTGTTGAAAAACAAGGGTAGGACCTTGACTACAAAGGTGTGCCCAACCCAACCCATGGTGTTTTCAATCACCTCCTCTGCATGTGACAGTCGGACACTGAATGAGGAAGATCCAAGAAGAATCAATACTGATGAATTATGGTGCCGGTGAAGAGTATTGCAAGGGCCATGAACTGTCAAAAAGACAACTCTATCTTGAAAGAAGTATAGTCAGCCTGTCCCTTAGGGACAAAAGTGGTAAGACTTCCTGTCACATATGAGAGGGTACCCCCATTCCAAACTGAAATTGTGCTGGGGTGGAACTGAGCTTACTTAGTACACATTTTTCTTGCTACGCTAGCATCCAATGACTCACTTCAAGTTAGTGCACCCAATGGTGTCCCCTGGAAAGGTTCTCTCTGGTCACAGTGAAATTTTTTGTAAAAGCAACTTTGCTCAAGTCTCATTGTGTGTGTGTGTGTGTGTGTGTGTGTGTGTGTGATGGCCCATTTAAGAGAACAACATGCGGCTGTGGAATTTTGTTTCCTGCTCCAGAAAAATGCTGCAGCAACGGTTGTGCTGTTGAACACAGCTTACAAAGACAGCACTATGGGAAAAACTCAAGTGTAAGAGTGGTTTTCTCATTTCAAAAAAGGTGAAATGTCGATTGATGACAGCCTTGTTCTGGATGTCCATCAGCTTCCTGGACGGACATAAATGCACTGGTGTTCAAAGACTGATTGATGATGGACCATTGAAAAGATGGGAGAAGTTATCTGAACTACCTTAGATCTCGGTTCAGCAAATGTTAATGGAAGATTTTGGAACGAGAAAGGTCGCTGCAAGATTTGTCTCTCAGGTTCGGACTGACCAGGACAAAGGGTGTCGGGTAGAAACATGCCGTGCTTTGAAAGAATAACTCTGGGCTGAGCCCCAGTGGCATAGTGGTTGTGAGCAGGACTGCGGCCCACTGGGATGGAGGCTCAGTTCCAGCTCCACAGGAGCAAAGGCTGGGCCTCCTACTGCCACCACCAGAGGGCGGTGATGCTCCCCCCAAAAAACAAAAAACAAGAATAGCTCTGAAACCACCAAGGCTCCCCTCCACCCCACCCCCAGGTCATTATTGGTGATGAGACATAATGTGATTCTTTTTTAAAAAAATTTTATTGTTTGAAGTGAACTTGTTTGTCACAAAACTCCAAGTTCATTTCAGTTTTACTTTCCTCCTTTTTTCTCTAAGCCACTCAGATCACTGTTTGAGAGCTAAGGAATCTGGAGGGACATAATGTGATTCTTATGACCCTGAAAGCAAATATCAATCAAGTCAGTGGACTATGTCATTGTTACCTCACCCCAAAGAAGTTAAAAAAAATGAAATCAAAGATCATGATGATGCTCATTTGTTTTTTTGATGTGAGGGGGATAGTGCATTTGGATTTCTTCCCACTAGGTCAGACTGCTAATCAAGCTTTCTGAAAACACTGCCTAACAGTGTGTGACAAAAAAAGGCCTGCTTTGTGGCATATGGAAAATGGGTTTGCCATCACAATGATGCGTCTGCTCATGCAGCCATCTGTGTGTGCCAGGTATGCAAAAAACAGCATGTCTCTTCTGCCCTACACACCTGACTCACCTGACCTCACTCTGTGCAATGTTTTTGTTTCTTTGAATGAAGATGGACATGAAAAAAAACCGAGATTTGATGATATAGAAGAGGTGAAGAAAAAGGATGAGGGAGGTGTTGTCAGCCATCCAAAGAGATGAATTTGAAAAATGGTTCCAAGAATAGAATAGCAGATTTGACAAATGTATGAAGTATCATGGAAAGCAGTTTAATGGTGATAACATTGTTTTGTTAAAAAAAATTAAAATGCACAGCTTTGGGAAACAAAATTGTTCTGGGTTTTTTTTGTACCCTCTAATACCTTGGACATGTTGTTAGGGAAGACCAGTCCCTGGAGACCTCATGCTTGGCAAAAGAAAGAGGCAGCAACAGTGAGGAAGGTTCTTGACAAGATGAATTGACACAGTGAATTGATGTTAATGGCTCAGACATAACAACAGCTGTGAACGTGGCATAAGGCTAAGCAGTATTCTGTTCTGTTTTGTTCGCTGTAAGTCAGAACAAACTCAACAGCACTTAACAGACGCCCTGAATTATGAGGAAGTAAATTGTTCTTTAAAGCTTCTGACTGGAGTATTTGTGTCATGACAGCACTCCATAAGTAAAACAGTACCAAAAGGTCTTAGTGTTCTCAAAATAGAATCTGGGAGATATGTAAATGTAGATAGTTAAGTAGGTAGGTAGGCAAATAGCTAGATGATAGCTAGCTAACTAGATGATAGATAGTGAAGTAGCGAGTTAAATATTGGACTGCGAATTGCAAGGTGGTTGGTTCAAACTCACCAGTTGCTTCATGGGAAAAGGATAAGGCTGTATGTTCCCATAAAATTTTAATTTCAGAAATCTAAAGCAGTTTTTCTACTCCGTCCTAAAGCATTGCTATGAGTTGGGATGGACTCAGCGACAGTGTGGTTAGTGTCTAGTCATTTATAAGTAAATTGAGAGCAACAAAAGAGAAATTTACTTCAAGAAATGACCTTGTGCCATTGTGGGAAAAGGGCAAATCCAAACTCCACCGGTCAAGTGACAGTTTTGAGACGCCTAAAAACTTGGGTCTTAAATTTTGTAGATCGGGCAGTGGAAAGATTGAAGAGTGAGTTTCTACCAAAATATCTATTTTCAGTCTGGAGCCAAAACAACACCTCAAAAATCTCCCTTTTTTTCTCTTAAGGTCTTCATCTGATTGACTGAGGTCCACTGACATTCTTGAAGGAATTTGCTTATGTAAGGTTAGATCTACCAACTGATTTAACCAACTCTAGCTACTCCTTCATAGCAGTTAAACAAGTGTTTGTTCAAACAAGTGAGCGTCACAGACTAGGCAGTTGACATGTAAGATTAACTAGTACAGTAGTTATCCACAGATACAAAGTGCCAAAAAAATTATAAGCCAAAACATAAATAAAGCAACCCTTCATACACAAAAACCCCTCCCTGTCATGGAGCCTATTCCAGCAGACTGCAACCATATAAGACAGGGTAGAACTGTCCCTGTGGGTTTTTGAGACTGTACATCTTGAAGGGAGTATGAAATATGAAATATGAAAGCTTCATATTTCCCTCAGAGTGTCTGGTGGTTCCCAGTGACTGACAGCCTACTCAGAACCCACGATGCCACCAGTACACACCTTTTCAGTTATTTACATGCACATGTACATGCTGATAGATGTATGCAAGTATGTATGTTCACAGGGGACACCGTTACAAATACTACTCAGTTATAGCCAAATGCTCTGAGACAATTGTTTTTGTGGGTTTTAAGGCTTAGGTCCTTACATCGACTCAGTCAATTGTCATCTCAAAGCTCATGTGTGGCATCTCAGTGAGGTGCACAGCATAGCATCCGGAGACTTAAGAGTTAGTCTTGGAAACATACAGGGGCAGTTCTAGTCTGTCCTTCAGGGTTGCTTTGAGCTGAATCAACTTGATGGCAAAGAGTTTGGAGTTTTCGAGGAACACGTACGGTCACTATGTCACTAGGGGATCATAACAGACTTTGGTTTTGAGAAGATTTGGAGTGCCACACCACTTCCTGAGCCACCCAGAATGTGTGCATAGATCAAGAGGCAGGTGTGCAAATGGAACAAGGGAATACTGCCCGGTTTAAAATCAGGAAAGATATGCAAACAGGGCTGTATCTTCTCATGATACTTCCTCAATCTGTATGCTGAGCAAATCATCAGAGAAACCGGTTTGTATAAAGAATCATGTGACGTCAGGATTGAAGGAAGGCTTATTAATAACCTGCGATAAGCAGATGACACAACTTTGCGTGCTGAAAGTGAGGATGACTTGAAACATTTGTGAAAATCATCCAGGGTTGTGGATTCAGTATGGCTTACACCTCAATGAATGTAAAGAAGACCCAAATCCTCACGACTGGACCATTAGGGAACATCAGGATAAATGGAGAAAAAGTCTAAATTGTCTAGAATTTTTGTTGTACTTGGCTTCATCATCAATGTTCATCGAAGCAGCAGTTAAGAAATCAAAAAGATGATTTGCATTAGGTAATCTGTTGTACAAAATCTCTTTAGAGTATTGAAAAGCAAGGATGTTGCTTTGAAGACTAAGGTGCATCTGACCAAAGGTATGGTATTGTCCATTGTCTCATATGTATGTGAAAGTTGAGAATTGAATAAAGAAGACTGAAGAGGAATTGATGCATTTGAGTTGTGGGTGTTGGAGAACATTGAAAGTACCATGGACTGAATAAAGGACAAAGCAATCTGTCCAACAAAAGAACAGTCAGTGTTCCTTAAAGGCAGGAATGGCAAGACTTCATCTTACGTACTTTGGACGTGTTGTCGGGAGAGACTAGACTTTGGAGAAAGACATACCAAAGACATGTTTGGTAAAGTGGAGGGCCATCAAAAAAGGGGAAATTGCTCCAGGAGATGAATTGACACCATGGTTACAACAATGAGCTCAATCATAGGAAAAATTGTGAGGATGGTACAGGTCTGGGGAGTGCTTTGTTCTGTTGTGCATAAGGTTGCTGTGGGTCAGAACTGATCTGATGGCACTTAACACCATCAATGAGGTTGCATAAGCCAACAAACTTGATAACACTTAGCAACAACAACAACAACAGAATCTAATGTTCAATAAGCAATAAAGATAGATAGATTAACTTAGTGTCTGCTTGTTTGTTTGTTTAAACATTGATGTTTGAGTGAATGGTTAGAAAGCATGTTAGTTTCCTAGTCAGTAATTATATGCATTCTTTTAGGTGACATTATTTATAATCTCCTTAATATAACAGTATCATTCTCAGGGTCCCCATTTCTATCCATCCATTTTTCCAGTCCATACCTGAACCTTGTTTGGGGGCAAATATACTCCACTGGAGAAAGAGCTGACAGTCTGCTTCTGTAAAGATTACAGCGTTGGAAACCCTAGGGGCTGCTCCATCCTGTCTGGTGTAGCTATGCATTTAATCAATTAGGTGACAATGACTAACAAGTAAGGTGGCTCTAATGAAAAGGACAGAAAAAGGGTCAGAAAGGATATGGACAATTGACACCCTCATACATCACTGAGAGGAGTGTAAAATTGTGCTGGGGGTTGGGGTAAAAAGCAGTCTGACAGCTCGTCAAAGCCTAGACAGAGTTACCATATGATCCATCAGTTCCTTTCATAACTATATTTTCTTTCTTTTTTTTTTGTGGCATCACTGCCCTGGTGGGAGTAGGAAGCCCAGCTTTACTCCTGGAGAGCTGCTGTTGGATTTGAACCATCAACCCTGTGGGCCACAGTTCCACACACAACCACTACACCACCAGGGCTCAGCCCCAACTATATTTTCAAGAGAAATAAAAACATAGCCATATAAAATTCTCATACAAGTATTCATATTGGCATTATTCATAATTGTATAATGGTTATAAAACCAAAAGTTTATCAATGAATGTATAAGCAAAATATGGAATCATAAATGAAAGACGATTATTACATAATAAAAAGAATAAAGTGCTGATATGTACTGAAACATAGCTGAATCTTGAAAATATGAAATAAGCCTGTCACAAAAGACATATGTTGAGAATAGACCAGTCTATAGAGGCAGAAAGTAGATGAGTAGTTGTGAAGAGTAGAGTTTTGCATCAGGGTTATATCTTTTCATCATCCTTATTCAGTGTGTAAACTGAGAAAATAATCTGAAAAACTTGACTCTACGAAGAGGAATACGGCCTCTGGATTGGAGGATGATGCATTAGCAATCTGTGTACGATAGGCAGATGACACAGCCTGACTTGCTGAAAGTGAAGAGGTTTTCAAGCTCTCACTGATGAATACCAAAGGTTCCAGCCTTTGGTATGGATTGCAATTCAATGTAAAGAAAAGCAAAATCCTTACAAATTGGCATGCAGAGAAATCATGATAAATGGAGAAAAAGATTGCAGTTGCCAATAGTTTCGTGTCGCTTGTATCTGTTATCAATGGTCCTGAAAGCGGCAGTCAAGAAAGCAAATGATACATTGCATTGGGAAAAGCCTTGGCACAAGACCTCCTTAAACTGTCGAAGAGCAAGAATGTCACAAGCTATGGTATTTTTCATCACCTCACATGTATGTGAAAGTTGGACACATAGACATGAAGCTGAAGAGGAATTAACACATTTGGATTATGCTGCTGGCAAAGAATATTTAAAGGATGTGAACTGCCAAAAGAACAAACAGATCTCTCTTGGAAGAAGTATAGCCAGAAGACTCATTAGAAGTGAGGCTAGCAAGATTGTGTCTCACATACTTTGGACATGTTATCGGGAGGAATCTGTCTGGAAAAGACAAAGAAATCAGTGTTTGGTGAAGACAAAGTGCAAAAATTTTTTAAAATTTAAGTTCACTGAAAAAGAAGACCATCAAAGAGACAGAATGAACCATGGCTGGCACACTGGGCAGTGATTGTAAAGATGTAAAGATGGCCCAGGACTGAGCAGTGTTTCGTTCTGCGGCACACAGAATGGCTGAGACGCAGAACTGACTCCACAGCACCCAATTACAGCCACAAGGGGCTGGGGAGAGTGACTGCTAAGAAGCATCTCAGTCACTGCTATCGACTTGCTTCCAATTCTTAGCGACCCTACAGGACAGACCGGAACTGTTCCTGTGCCTTCCAAAACTGCAATGCTTCCCAGGAGCAGACTGTGGCTGTGAACCGCTAACCTTGTTCTAGAGAAGCTCAGCATATAACCCACTATGCGACTGGCTCTCCTTTGCTAACGAGTGTGGGATTTTTTTTTCTTCAATGATTTTATTGTGGGCTCTGACAGCTCTAATAGCATTCAATACATCACTTATAGCAAGCATATTTGTACACATGTTGCCATATTCATTTCCAAGTATCTTCTACTTGAGCCTGTGGTATAAGCTCCTCTTCCTTCTCCCTTTTTAAAAACAAATAAATCATGTTATTGGGGGCTCATAGAACTCCCATCATGATCCATACATACATCAATTGTATGCAGGCCACATTTGCACACTTGTTGCCATCATCACTCTCAAAATATCCTCCCTCCACTTAAGCCCCCATACCAGCTCCCCATAGTTCCCTACCCTCTCCATGCCCCCCTCCCCAGTGAACCCTTAATAATTTACAGATTGTTGTAGCTCCCACGATCCCCAGAGAGCAATGATTCCCCCTCAAAAAGCAATAATTTACAGATTGTTATTACCTTTTCATATTGTACACTGTCCAATGTGTCCCTCACTCACTTCCCTGTTGTCTGTACCCCAGAGAGGAGGTTATATGTAGATTCCTGAAATTGGTTCCCCCTTTTTATTGCATTCCATGATATTCACCTACCCATAAGCAAAGGTGGTGAAGAAAACTGATGGTGCCCAGCTATCAAAACATATAATGTCTGGCATCTTAAGGTCTTGAAAGTAAGCAAACAGCCATCCAGCTCAGAAGCAAAAAAGCCCACATGAGAGAAGGATACCAGCCTGTGTGAACACAAGATGTCCAAAGAATCTGGAATCAGGCATCAAAGATCTAAAAATTATATCATTATAAATGAGAGGAGTACAGATCCCACTTTTCTGTTATTTGTCTCCCTGGAAGGGGTTACAGGTTGATCCTTGTGATCAATTCCCCCTTTTACCCCAGAGCCTCCCCAAATCCTTCTGGTATCTCTATTCTCATTGTTGGTCCTGAGGAGTTTACCATCCTGATTTCCTGTGTGCCTGAGCTCTTGTCTGTAGCAGGGCACATGTTCTAGTCTAATGCAATTTGTAAAGTAGAATTGAGGTCATGATTGTTGGGGGAAGGAGGCACCAAAGAACTAGAGGAAAGTTGTATTTTTCATCAGTACTATACTTCACACTGGTTGGCTTGTCTCTTCCCTGTGACCCCTTCAGTGAGGGGATGTCCAGTTGTTTACAGATGGGCATTGGGTCTCCACTCCCATATCCCACCTCCCCTCCATTCACATTGGGTGTGATTTTGTTCTGTGTCTTAGATGCCTGATACCTGATCCCATTGACACCTCATGATCACACAGGCTGGTGTGCTTCCTCCACGTGGGCTTTGTTGCTTCTGAGCTAGATGGCTGCTTGTTTATCTTCAAGCCTTTAAGACCCCAGATGCTATATCTTTTGATTGCCAGGCACCATCAGCTTTCTTCACCACATTTGTTTATACATCCATTTTGTCTTCAGCAATCATGTCAGGAGAGTGAGCATCACAGAATGCCGGATTATTAGAACTAAGTGTTCTTGTGTTGAGGGAGTACTTGAGTTGAGGCCCAATGTCCATCTGCAACCTTAATTGTTAATATATAGATGAGAACATAGTTCTATTCTCTCCATATATATACATATATATATTTACACATGTACATGCCTTTACTTAGATCCCTATAAATGTCAAAGGAGAATTTTTCAGCATTCTCAGAAAACTCACTGCCATTGAATCAAGTTTTATTTATATTTCTTACACAAGATACTCATTTTTTTAAAGGGAAAAAGTCGTAGATTGGATTTTGTCAACATTAAGATATTCTACTTATCAAATGATAATATTCTTAAAATTTTTTTTTTGCTCTTTGGGGGCATCACTGCCCTCTGGTGGTGGGAGTAGGAGGCCCAGCTTTTGCTCCTGTGGAGCCGCTGCTGGACTTGAACCTCCATCCCAGTGGGCTGCAGTCCCATGCACAACCACTACGCCACCGGGCTCAGCCAAATGAAAATATTCTTAAAATGAGTAATGAAGACACAGTCTTGGGGAAAAAACTCACATATATATCTGACAATGAAGCACTCATATAAGTCACTAATGAAAAAAAAAGATACAAAATCGACAACCAAGTTGGATAAATCAGGAAAGAAAATATATGACTTAAGAATAAACACATAAACACATGAAAAGCTATTCAGTATTTCTTAGTCATCAGGGAAATGCAAGTTAAAAGCCTATTGAAATTACATACCATGCCCATTCAAATGACTATAATTAGCTATGCTAATAATACCAGTGGGAACTGTGGTGGCGTAGTGGGTTACACATGGCCCAGCAATTTGAAACTACCAGCTTACTCAGTGGGAGAGAGATGAGGTTTTCTCGTTTCCAAAAAGATTTGTAGTCTTTTATGTAATACCTTATCATTTGATCTTCCTTTAATCCATTTTAAAATTGTTTCAATTTTTAATGTTTTCTATTTTCTCTTTGATTGAGGGCTCTCTGTGTTTGCTCTAGTCACTGTTGTTTGCTTCCTATTTGTATTTTGTATGACTTTTTGCATTTGAAATTCAGGATAGGTAGATCTACAGAGACAGACAGTGAGTGGATTGATAATTGTCTAGAGAGATGGCAGGGGAGGTTGGTGGGGGTGGGGAAGAAGACTGGGTTGCTAACAATTACACAAATCTTAATACGATTGAAAATTAAATTGTATGATGGGTGAGGCATATTCCAGTACAACTATTTAAAAAAATAGTCTTGGAAACTCACAACAGCAGATTTTTATTGTCCCGTAGGGTTGCTGCGAGTGGGGAATGGTAGTGAGTTTGGTTTGTAATAACATCAAATGTCGATAAGGATGTGGAATGTGATGGGATGAATTATGCTGCTCCCCTCCACCCCTACCTTGCAAATATATATTGAAATCTAATCTTTGTACTTGCAAATATGATCCTGTTTGGAAATAGAGGTTTTATATTTAATGCCAGAAAAAAAGTGGGTTCTAAACCTAATCTAAACCTAAATCTTTTTCTAAGCTAGAAAAAGAGAATGAGCACAGAGACCACAGAGAGGGAAGATATCATATTAAAACAGATCCACACCACATCTACAAGTCTAGGAACACCAAGGATTGCTGAAGTTACAAAAGTTGAAATACATAAAGAAGGGCCATACCCTCAAGAGCCATTTAGAAGTCTAGCCTCCATAATGAAGAAAATCTATGTCTGTTCTTTAAGCCCACATGCTTGTGGCATTTTGTCACGACAGTACTAGGTTACAAAGACATGGAGCATTTAGAACTCTCAGTTATGGTTAATTAGAGTGAAATTTGCTCCAACTCTTTTAGAAACCTGTTTGGCAGTGGCTCATAAAATCACACATATAGCTACTCAAGCTCCCACAATTCCATGTTCAAATGTTGGCCCAAGAGAAACAATGTATGTTCACAAAAAGTCTTGTACATGAATGCTTCCAAAACTCAAATAAATAAATAAACAAACTCACTGCCATCACGTAGATTCCGACTCATCATGACCCCATAGAACATGCCCCTGGGGGCTTCAAGACTGGAGTCTTATGGAAGTAGAAACCTCTTCTTTTCTTGCAGAGCAGCTGGTGGTTTCAAACTGCTGATCTTGCTGTTAGCAGCCCAATGCGCCACCAGAGGTCCTTATGAATGCTTAGCACTCCTTATTGATAATAGCCCCTCTCTGAACAATCCAAGGGCCCATCAGCATGAGGATGAATAAACAAATTAAGAATACTACTTAGCAATAGATAGTAATGGAAACAATAAAAAGTTTCGGGCTGACCACCGGTGGCGTAAGTGGTTGAGTGCGGAACTACAGCCCGCAGGCTTGGCGGTTCAAATCCAGTGGCAGCTGGGTAGCGCCCACAACCACCAGGGACAGTGATGCCCACAAAATTAAAAAAAAAAAAAGTTTCAATGCACATATAGGCTATATTTAAAAGGTAATATTAACAGGAAGAAGGCAGCCATGGGAACTGCATATTGTATGGTCCATTGATATAACATTTAAGAACAAATTAAAGCAAAACCACGTTGCTAAAAACCAGAAAGTGCATTTTTGGGATGAGAAAGGGAACTGACTAGAAAGGGACATGAGGGAACTTTCCAGATATTAAAAATGTTACTCATCTTGGGGTGTTGGTTAATTGAGTATACAATTTTCAATACTCATTGAGTAGAAAGTGCAGGGTCTTTACATGCAACTGTGGGTGATTACATACCAATAAAAAATTTTTTTCCAATAAAATATTTTAAAACATACTTTTCACTTTATTTAACTTTTGGGGGGGGCATCATTGCCCTCTGGTGGTCGTGGGAGCTACTCAGCCTTGCTCCCAGAGAGCTGCTGCTGGATTTGAACCATCAAGCCAATAGGCCGCAGTCCTACACTCAACCACTACACCACCAGGGCTCAGCCCTTATTTAAATTTTTTAACTTAATAAATTTTACCTTATAAAATTCTCACCCCAGATTAAAATTTTTTAACTTCAGTCTGATAATGAGAAAAATGTTAGAAAAGTTCAAATATAAGAGCATTTTAAAAAACACATAACCGGCTCACCTCACACTATAAAGGTTAGGTAAAACAAGAGCAGACAGATGATGTCTGGTCACACAGGTCAGAGAAGACTAAGGGGACATAATGATTAAACACAATGTGGTATCTAGGATTAGCACATTAGTGTAAATCCTGGTGGATTCTGAATAATGACTGTATTTAATTTAATAGCAATATTTATAGTAATATCAATAGTAGTCCCAATATTGATTTGTTAGTTTTGAATAATGTATCACAAAAAATTAAAATGTTAACATTATGGGAAACTGAAATGAAGGAAATATAACATTATGTATTTTTATTATTTATACATTTAGATAAATCTAAGATTATTCAAAATAAAAATTCTATTAGAAATCTTATAAAAATGTAGATATATTTTTCAGTAGTAAGAGCTATTGTAAAATATGTAAGGCAGTCACAAAAATAATTATAAAGCTTTATTGAAAAATATGAAGGAATAAAAATTGATTCAAAGATTTAATATTGTAAATGATTAGATTTCCCCCAATTGATCTAATAGCAAAAAAATCAAACCAAACCTATGGCAGTCATATCAATTCTGATTTACAGGAACTCCTAGGGCAGAGCAGGACATTTCCAAAGGTTTCCAAGGCTGTAAATCATTACAATAGTCGACTTTAACATCTTCCTGATGGGTTCAAACCTCTGACTTCAGTAAGCAACGGCATTTAACCACTGCACTACCATGATTCCTTGTTAATGTAATGATGCAGTGCAATTCATCTGAAAATCCTCAAAGATTTTTAATAAATGTTACTGGATATGGGTAAATGTAAGGGAAAACTATTTTCCCACTTAGAACAAATACAAAAATTAATTCTGGTATAATTAAAGATCTGTGTTGACAAAATAATGAAACCCTTAAAAGCCAACAAAGAACAGTATCTTTATGGTCAAAAATAGGAAAAGAAATAATAAATTATAAAGGAAAAGACTGAGATACAAAGTTACTTAAATTTTTTTAAAATGTGTTTATTTGCCTCGTGGGATTTGATTGAGTGAAATGGTGCTGAAAGGAATTTTTGAGAGCCAAATGAAAGTTGAACATGATAGTGAGACAGGAGGAAATTAAAAGGGACTAGAGGAAAGAACTAGGAGGCAAAATATATTTATAGAGGTATAGATATAGGCATGTATATATGAAAATATATTAATATATAACAATAGGGATATAGGCCTAAGTACATAGCTTTATATATTAAGTATCAAGATATCAGGTGAACATTGGACCTCTACTCAAGTACCCCCTGAACACAAGAACTCTTTGTTCTAATATCCCAGCATTCTGTGATAACTCACCTTCTCACCAAGATCACTGAAGTAAAAATGTATGCATAAGCAAATGTGGTGAGGAAAGCTGATAGTGCCCTGCTATCAAAAGCTATAGTGTCTGGGATCTTAAAGGCTTAAAGTTAAATAAGTGATGATCTAGTTGGGAAGCAACAAAGCCCACATGGAAGAAGCACACCAGCCTGTGTGATCATGAAGTGTCATGATGGGATCAGGTATCAGGCACCAGAAGACTCAAACAAACAATGAAGTCAATGTGAATGAGGTGAGTCGGAGTGCAAATCCAATGCTTATTTGTAGACAATTCGACATCCCTCACAAAAGAGTCACAAGGAAGGGACCAGCCAACTAGTGTGCAGTATAGCACTGATGAAACACAACCTTCTGTTAGTTCTTTAATGCTTTCTCCCTCCCACTGTCATGACCCCACCTCTAGCTTACAAATTCAGCTAGATTGGAGCATAGGAACTGGTACAGATAAGAGCTCTCAACACAAGGACTCCAGGACAGATAAACCCCATCAGAACAATAACAGGAGTAGTGATGCCTTGTGGATGGGGGGAGGGGAAGAAAGAGGAACCGATCGCAATGATTGATGTATAATGAGCCCCCCTCACTCCCCTGGAGATGAACAATATAAAAGTGGGTGAAGGGAAACAGCAGGTGGTGCAACCTGTGAAAATAATAATAGTCTATAATTTATCAAGGGGTCACAAGGCTAAGAGGGTGAGGGGGGAGGGAATGGGGAGTCTGATACAGAGTGTTCAAGTAGAAAGAAAATGTTTTGAAAATGATGGCAACATATGTGTAAATGTACTTGATACAGTTGATGTATGGATTGTTACAATAGCTATAAGAGCCCCCAATACAATGATTTATAAAAAAAAAAGAAAGAAAAAAATGTGTTTCCCAAAGCACAGTATAAATAGTTTAAAAATAAAAGAAATGGATGAAGATAATGAAATTAACAAAATTGACAAGGATTAGTATCCAGAATAAACAGTATTTCTGAAACAGTAACAAAAGCAATCTAATAAAAAAGGAATATTTCAACCAGCATTTCACATGAGGAAATAATAAATGGCCACTGACCTTTAAAACAGATAATCATCTCATTTGTTAGAAGAAAAATACAAATCAAAACCACAGTGAGATACTATCAGATTTGCAAAGCTTGAAAATATCAGTATTTGTTGCCTTAAGATATTTGAGAAGAATAGTATTTGTTGAATATATGGAACAATCTCTGAGAAATTTTGCATATCTTGAGGGAAGGCAGATTGATACAGTACTTTTGAAAATAATTTTTAATTCTGCACTTGTGGTTGTATTTGTTTAATTAGTGGACAAACACTCAAAGACAGGTGCAAGAATAAATCCTCTTTTCTAGCCCAAAACTCATTTTACAGTATGAGTTTTGATACAGATAAGAAAGGATATGTCAAAAAATAATTTAAAATTATCTAATAATGTTGAAGCATATCATCCTTAAACTCAGCAGTTTCTCTGTCAGGCATATACTTTTAAAAAAGGTCTCTAAAGAAACAAAATGAAAGCAATCTAAAGACCCATAGTGTAGAATGAAACATTCATATAATGGAAAGTAATACAACAGTGCAGATAAGAAACTAAGATTATATGCATCATCAACCTAGGTGAATTTCAGAAACATAATATTAAACAAAAAAGAAAATATTAAATGTGGAACCCAAAACATAAAGCTAATTAATTAAAAAGCATATAACATTTCTGATCAATGATAAAAAAAGGAAATATACAAATCTGGCTATACCGGAGCATGTGCACTGGTACAGATAAGAGTTCTTCAGACACGGAATAAAGGACAAGTAAAGCCCTTGGGAACAATAATTAGAGCAGCAATACCGTGGGGAGAAAGGTAAGGTGGAAAGAAAAGAAGAAGGACAGGGGGACAGATCACAATGATCAAAATTTTAATCTCCACGCCCAACTCTGCCCCAGGGGGACAAGCAACAGAAAAGTGAGGGAAGGGAGACAGCGAATGGTGTTAGATATGAAAATAATAATTTATAGGGTATAGGAGGGAGGGAAAAAAGAAGAGCTGGTACCAAGGCCTCAAGTAGAAAGAGGCCATATGTATATGGCAGCATATGTATAAATATGCTTGATACAATTGATGTATGGATTATTGTGAAAGCCCCCGATATAGTAATTTATTAAAAAATTAAAAAGGAAATGATTAACTGCAATTATAGTCCCTTCGGTGAAAGTTGAGGAAAGAGAAAATTAGAGAGATGCTATTTCTTAGTACAGGCAGTGAGTGTACAAATATCTAATTTATTATTTTTTAATTGCATGTACACATTCTTTTCAATTCACACTGTGGTGGGTTTTTAAAAATCCTTTTATTGGGGGCTCATGCAACTCTTATAATCCATACATCCATTCATGTGTCAAGCACATTTGTACATTTGTTGCCATTATCATTCTCAAGACATTTTCTTTCTACTTGAGCCCCTGGTATCAGTTCCTCATTTTTTATTCTCCCTCCTTGCCCACCCCCGGACCCTTCATAAATTATAAATTATTATTATTTTGTTATGTCTTCCACTGTATAACATCTTCCTTCATCCACTTTTCTGTTGTCCATCCCCCTGAGAGGGGGTTATGTCTAGATTCCTATGATTGGTTCCTCTTTTTTACCACACCTTACCTGGTATCACTACTCTCATTATTGGTCCTGAGGGATTTATCTGTCTTGGATTCCCTGTGTTTCTAGTTCTTATCTGTACCAGTGTACATCTTCTGGTCTAGCTGGATTTGTAGATAGAATTGGGATCATTATAGTGGAGGCGGGAGGGTAAAGCAGAATTAAAATAGAGGAAACGTCTATGTTTCATTGTTGCTACACTGCACCCTGATTGGCTCATCTCCTCCCCATGGCCCTTTTACGAGGGAATGTCCAGTTGCCTACAGATGTGATTTTGGTCTCCACTCCAGGCTCCCCCTCATTCACAATGATTTGATTTTTTGTTCTTTGACGCCTGATACCTGATCTCATCGACACCTGGAGGTCACACAGGCAGGTGTGCTTCCTCCATGTGGGCTTTGTTGCTTCTGAGCCAGATGGCCACTTGTTATCTTCAAGCCTTTAAGACCCCAGACACTATATCTTTTGATAGCCAGGCACCATCAGCTTTCTTCACCATGTTTGCTTATGCACCCGCTTTGTCTTTGGTGATCTGTCAGGAAGGTGAGCACCATGGAATGCCAGCTTAATAGAACAAAGTGTTCTTGCATTGAGGAAGAACTTGAGTAGAGGCCCAATGTCCATCTGATACCTTAATACTAAACCTATAAATATATGCACATAGATCTATTTACCCATCATCATTCATACATATCTTTACATAGATATATGCCTGTATTTAGACCTCTATAAAAGCCCTTTCTCCTAGTGCTTTCCTCTATTTCCTTTTGCTTTCCTCTTGTCCCACTATCAAGCTCAGTCTTCATTTGGGTTTCAGTAATTCGACAAGTGGAATGGGGCATGGAGAGAGATCTGAGGCTGCGTTGGTTGGTGGGAGGGAGGCCAAGGTAATGCTTGGGAGAGGACAAGCCCAAAGCTAGACTTCCCCAGTGGGCACACAGGGCAGCCACCATGACAGAGCGCAGAGGGGCCCACCCCAAGGAAGAACGAGGTTACTAGCTGCAGAGTCATCGGCTACAGTCGACAGCTGTTGGAGTCATCGTAGTAGTCCTGCCACTCATCAAAGACACAAGACGGGATGCCTGGCACACTATTGAAATCCTGTTCAGGGGCCCTCACTCAAAGGCATGGCATAGAGTAGCATGCCCTCGTGCTCAGAATAGGGGTGTCTTAGGAGGCCCACGTTGCGAAGCAGAGTAAGTTAGGGCGCTAGGGTAAGTTTCCAGGCCCATGCCAAGGCTAAGCTGCACAAAGCCCAGCCATGCCTTGGCCCCCGCCCCCGCGCATATGCCACTGAATAGGAACTGTTGGCAATGGTGTAAAGGCTGGCAGAGACGTGGCACATGTCCACGAGGAAGGCGAGCGTGGGCAGCAAAGCCGGGTCTTCCAGGGTGATGCCAAGGCAGAGACTGCAGAGGGAGATTACTAGCAGCCCGAAGGAGCGGCAGGCTGGCAGGACGCAAGGGCTGGCACAGTCACGACCAGCTTGAGTGTGCCGTGAAGCCACTGCGGGTGTGGCTAGCGCACTGCCAGGTGCCCCGTGAGGTAAACGCCTGGCACAGGAGGCAAGAAGGCGGGCAGCCAGGCCGTGCCCATCTTCCACTCGGACGTGGACATGGTGTGCTTCATCCATGTGGAGATGGTAGCTCCCAGTGGAATGTTGTAGGTGGTGACCACAGCAGCTTTTTTGACTTTTTTTTTCTTCTTCAGTTAAGACAGGCGAAGAGATGATTTATTGTTTTACATTACACTGAGACACAACTGAGAACAGAACTAGTCCAGAATGTCCCAGGCTTGGGGCAAAGGATCAAAATTGGACTGGTTAGATGTGAGCAAAGTGGGTCAATCAGGAGCTGGCAGTGATTGAATGGCGATAGAAGTTGTAGATCCATAGGCGGGAGCATGCAGTCACCAACTTGTCCCTGTGTCCCGGCATCAGGCACTCCCTGTTCCTGCAGCTGTGACTTCCGAGGGTACCCACGGTAGTTTTTCTTGGATCTCTGCCGCATCTTCTCTTGTCCTTCGGAGTGCACAATCTCTTCTTCCTCTGCTTGGCTGAATGGTTTCTAACGAGATGGTGCTAAAGGAGAGGGAGAGGGAGAAGGACACCTGCCTCTAGCTCGCTTTTTTAACTTTTTATTGTGATTTGGTGAAGGTTTAAGAACCAATCGGTTTTCTTCCAGCAAATTCATACACTTAACATTATCAATTAAAATGTTATAACAAGCTGATGAAGCACTTAGTCAACTATGCCAAGAATTGGAAGACAGCTACTTGATCAACCCACTATATTTAGGAGAAAGAGATCTTTATTTCCAATCCAAAGAAAGGTGATCCAACAGAATACATAAATTATCCAAAAATATGATTAACATCATATGCAAGTAAAATTTTGCTGAAGGCATTTAAAAAATTGTTTCAGCAGCATATTGACTGGGAAGGGAACTGCCAGAAATTCAAGCTGGACTCAGAGGAGGACAAAAGAGTTGTATTATTGTTGATGTCGTATGAATATTGGCTGAAAGCAGAGATGACCAGAATAATGCTTACCAATGTGTTATTGGCTATGGAAGGCATGCAACTGTGTGGGCCTTAACAAATGATAGATTACATTGCCAAGAATGTCAATTCCGGTAGCACTTCATGGTGCTTATGTAGAACCTGGACATGAACCAAGAGACCATCATTTCAACAAACAAGGGTATACTGTGGCTGTTAGGTCAGCCCTGACCCTTAGCGACTCCTGGTACACTCGAATGAAAAACTGCCTGAGAAGGCACCGTTCTCATAATTGTTGTTATACATGAGCCCATTGCTGCAGCTACTGTGTCAATCCATCGTGTTAAGGCCCTACTTCTTTGGCACTGATCCTCTACCTTACCAAGCATTAATCTTTCCTGATACCATGCCCAAAGGGTATGAATTAAAGCCTGGCTACCTTTGCTCCTAAGGAGCACATTGACTGTACTTCCTCCAAGCCAGATATTTGATTGTTGTTCTAGCAGTCTGTGGCGCTTCAGATTCCATTGCATCGATTCTCCTGTTGTCCTTATTAACTGTCCAATTTTCACATGAATATCAGTGCATATCAATCCTTGTGTCAGGTACACCGTTAGTCCTCAAAGTGACATATTTGAACTTTAAATAGGTCTTGTGCAGCAAATTTTCCCAGGGCAGCACTTTCTTTGATTTCTTGACTGCTACAGCAGTGAGGATTTGTCTTGGATCTAGGTAACATGAAATTCTTGACCACTTCAATCATTTCTTCATTTATCCTGATGTTTTCTACGGATGTAATTGTGAGGAGTTCTGCTTTCTTTACATGGACCCCTGGTGGCATAGTGGGTTGACTATCAGGAGGACAGCTCACTGAAAAATCAGTCGTTCCAACTTCCTTGCTGCTCCATAGGAGTAAGATGAAATTTTCTCCTCCCTTAGGGATTTGTCGTCTCAAAATGGGTACATAAGCAAATATGGTGAAGAAAGCTGATGGTGTCTGGCTATCAAAAGATAGCCAGGGGTCTTGAAGGCTGGAAGATAAATAAGTGGCCATTGAGTTGAAACGCAAGAAAACCCACGTGGAAGAAGCATACCAGCCTGCGTGATCATGAGATGTTGATGGGATCAGGTATCAGGCATCAAAGATCCAAAACAAACAGAACACATATCAATGGGGATGAGGGAGAGAGCAGAGTGGAGACCCAAAGCACATCACTAGTCAATTGGACACCCCCCTGTGAGAATGACCACAAGGAAGAGAAGAGCCAGTCAGGGTGCAGTATAGCAGCGATGAAACACACAATTTTCCTCTAGTTTTTTAATGCTTCCTCCCCTCACCCTACTTCCATGACCCTAATTCTCTCTTACCAATCTGACTAGACCAATTTTATTGGTGCAGATAAGAGCTCAAAACACAGATAAACCCCTCAGGACCAATAAGGGGAACAGCAGTACTAGGAGGTAGTGCTACTAGGGTGAGAGGGAGTAAGGGGTACCGATCACAATGATCAATATCTGGCTCTCATTCCAGGAGGATGGACAGCAGAAAAATGGGTGAATTAAGACAGCAGTGGGTATAAAACATGACAGAAAAAAATAATACATTATTAAGGGGGCATCGGGGAGGGAGGAAGAGTGGAAAATGAGGAACTGATGTTCAAGTAGAAAGAAAATGTTTTGAAAAAGATAATGACCACATATGTAAAGATGTGTTTGACACAATGGATTGTGATAAGAGCTGTAAGGGCCCCCAATAAAAATATTTAAACTTAAAAAAGATTTTTACTCTAAGAAATTCACAGGGATAGTTAAACTCTGGCTTGTATACGATGGCTATGAGTCTGGATTGACTCACTAGCAGTGAGTTTTGTTTTGTTTTGTTTTACACTGAGTTGTCATCTATAAACTGCATATCACAGAGTATTAATACCACAGAGTATTAATGAAACTTCTGCAAATCTTGATGCCACATTCTTCTTCATATAGTACATTTATTTTCTTGGATTATTTTCTTAGCATAGATTAAATAAATTTGGTCAAGGATACAACACATTTCCTATTGTTGTTTTTTCCCCAAACCACTTTATTTGGAGCTAATTCAGACATCATACCATTCCATACAGAATCATATCAAGCAGTGTTGTACAATCACCACCACAATCAGTTTCAGACATTTTCTTACTTTTGAACTCCTTGATATGGGCTCCCCCTTATGCTCCCAGCTCCTCTGACACATTCCTCTCAGAACCCTTATTCTGATTGTCACCTATCCTAGGTTTCATATATCGAAAAACATTGAAAAACACAGAGTCAAAAAGGCTACTAAAATATAACAGAGACCATCCCCCAAATGAAACAGTCATACAAACTCAAAAAACCAATTCTGACTCAACAGCCCTTTAAGACAGAGTAGAAGTTCCTTTATGGGTTTCTATGAGAATAGAAAGTCTCAGCTTTTGCCTACAGAGTGGCTTGCAGATTTTTAAAATTTTATTTGTTTGTTTGTTTTATTAATGAATTATTTTCTTGGGGGCTCTTACAGCTCGTGTAACAATCCAGACATCGAATGTATCAAGCACATTTGTATATAGGCTGGTGTTTTTGAACTGATAACCTTGTGGTTAGCTGTGGGAAGTCAAATGCTGTTCCCATCCCTCAGTGACCCCTTTATTGACCTTTTCTATTGTAACGGCTTGCTGGCAAGATAACCTTTGAATCCATGGGTTCACCTAATTAGCATGCGGACCTGTTGAGTTCACCTAATTAGCATGCGGACCTGTTTGAGAACTGCTTCCCCGACATTTTTTCCCCCACTGTTTCTTTGAAGGCATGCATATGATTGGCTGATTATCCCTACCCCTCATTTCCATAAGTTGTACCTCCCCTTCCTGTTGCTAGCCTATATTAACCCTGCCTTTTGGCTCAATAACCGAGACTTGATCAGAATCCTATCTTGTCTCCATTTCTCGTGTCTCTTGCCCTCTCCATTCCCAGTCCCCCTTTCGGGAACCCACGTTGACTGATCCGCGGGTCGGATCAGTTAGCAACCCACTGTGTAACGCACTATACCATCAGGGTTCTTTTCAAACAGTATCTCCTTTTCTTTTTAAACAACTACCTCTTGATCTCTGTACAGGTTCAGATGAGTACAATTAAGGGCTCTGGAATTCCCATTCTTTACAATGTTATCCATAGTCTGTTATGAGCCACGGAACAGAATGCCTCTGTATCGTCAGTAAAACACAAACAGCTTTCTGATATTCTCTGCTTTCAGTCTAGACCCATCTGACATCAGAAATCACATCCTTTATTGAACACACTCTTCTGAATCCAGATTGAATTTGATAGCTACTGCCATATCTGCTCGAATTATCTTCAGCAAGAATTTACTTGCATATGATACTATCATATTGTTTGACAATTTCCCTATTCGGTTGGGTTACCTTTCTTTGCGATGGCAAAGTCAGGTGACCAATGAGCTGTTTTCCAGTTTCTTGACATAGACTGGTGAGTATTTTCAGCACTGCCTCAGTTTGTGAAAACGTCCCCATTGGTATTCCTGAAGGTACATTTTTTGCTAATGTTTTCAATGCAGCTTGGGCTGCCTCCTTTATCTTCCATCATTCTTGATGTTTCCTACATCATTCAATACAATCTAGCATAGGAACAAGCGTGAGGATATCTCAGGGACCGAGGAATATTTCACTCTGCTGTGCATAAGGTCATAATGGTTTGGAGTCATCTCAAAGATGCTAACAACTGCAATAACAACATCACTCAATATTTTGCCTACAGAATTCCTAAATATTTGAACTTGAAGCAATTATTTCCATTTGAAATACACTGTGTATGCGCTTCCCTTTCATTTCCTAACTCTGGATCTTTGCACATTTCTTGAAAATATTTCATCTTCTTGAACTGCCTTTTGAAGTGTCCTGTTTAGCCCTTTAACGTCATCCTTCCTTCCATTTGCTTTAACTACACTGTGATCAAGAGCAAATTTCAGAGTCTTTTCTGACATTCAGTTTGATGTTTCGTTCTTGACTGTCTTTTTTTAAAAATATAAATAATTTTATTGGAGGCTCCCACAGCTCTTATAACAATTCATACATCAATTGTATCAAACACATTTGCACATATGTTGCCACAATGATTTTCAAAACTTTTTTTTTCTAGTTGAGCCCTTGGTATCAGTTTTTCTTTTTTAAAAAATCATTTTGTTGGGGCCTCATACAACTCTGATCATGATCATTATATACATCCAAAGTATGCAAACCACATTTGTTGGCATCGTCATTCCTGAAATATCCTCCTTCTCCTTAGGCCCTTGGTATCAGCTCCTCATATTTCCCCTTCCTCCCCACTCCCTCTCTCTCATGAACCCTTAATAATTTATCAATTATCATTTATTTTGTGATGTCATTCACTGTCCGATGTGTCCCTTCACCCACTTCCCTGTTGTCCATACCCCACAGATGAGGTTTTATGTAGGTCCCAGCAATTGGTTCTCCCTTTATACTCCACCCTCCTAGTATCACCACTCTCACCCGTGGTCCTGAAGGGATCATCTGTCCTGATTCCCCATGTTTCCAGCTCCAGTGTACATCCCCTGGCCTAGCCAGATTTGTAAGGTAGACTTGAAATCATGATAGTGGGGGGAGGAAGCATTTAAGAACTAGAGGAAAGTTGCACATTTCATTGATACTACACTGTTCCTTGACTGGCTTCCCGTTACCCTTCTGTAATGGGATGTAGCTTCACCTACAGATGGGCTTTGGGTCCCCAGTCTGTTCTCCCCCTCAGTTAAAATGATATAACTTTTAGTTCTTTGATGTCTGATACCTGACTCCTTCAACATCTCGTGGTCACACAGGCTAGTGTGCTTCTTCCATGTGGACTTTGTTGCTTCTGAGGTAGATGGCCACTTGTTTACTTTCAAACATTAAGACCTCAGACACTATCTTTTGATAGTCAGGCACCATCAGCTTTCGTTACCACATTTACTTATGCACACATTTGTCATCAGTAATCATATCAGGAAGGTGAGCATGCGATGTTATGATTTTTAGTTCTTTGATGCCTGTAACTGATTCCTTTGACACCACATGGTTATACAGATTGATGTGCTTTTTCCATATGGACTTAGTTGCTTCTGAGCTATATGGCTGCTTATTTACTTTCAAGCCTTTAAGACCTCAGACACTATATCTTTTGATAGCGGTGCACCATCAGCTTTTTTTTACCGCTTTTGCTTATGCACACACTTGTCTTCAGTGATCATGTCGGGAAGATGAGCACTTGACAGTCTTTTTAATGACCCTTTGTTTTCTTCATGTATGATGTTCTTCTCAACTCATTTGGTGTTCTGGTATTAGTGTCCAATGCATCACATCTGTTTTTGAGATGGTCTCTAAGTTCAAGTGGGTTAGACCCAGTGTCATATTTTGGCTCCTGTGAACTTGTTTTAATTTTAATTTAGCTTGCTTTAAATTAAGCTTCAGCTTAAGTTAGCTTATTATCAATTGATTGCCTGTTCCATAGTAGACCACTGGCTTAGTTTTGGCTGATAATATTGTGTTTCTCCATCTTCTCTTATCACAGATATAATCAATGTGATTCTTGTGTATTCCATCTGGTGAAATGCATACACATGTATAGATGCCACTCTCAGTGTTGATAAAAGATATCTGTAATGAAGAAATTATTTGTCTTCCAAAATTCTATCCTGCAACTCCTAGCTTTGTTTCTATAACCAAGGCTTGGTTTTCCAACTGTTAATCCTTCTATTTTTTTCCAGTTTCACCTTCTAACTGCCAGTGATTATCACTGCATCTTGATTGCATTTCCGACTGAACAATTTGATAGAATTCTTTCATTCCCTCATCGCTGACTTTAATGGATGGTGTACAAATTTGATGATAGCTATATTAACTAGTTATCCTTGTAGCATATAGATACTATCCCATCACATACACTATTGTACTTAAAGATAGATATTGAAATATTCCTTTTTTGTGATGAATGTTTTACCATTTAGTTTGAATTTGTCATTCCCAGCATTATATATGATATTAATTGGCTGATTCCAAGTGTCTAATACTATTAGTTCATTCTAGCTCACCAATATTTAGGATATTGGTTTATATGTGTTCCATTTCCTTTTTGATAACTGCAATTGTTCTAGAATCGTACTTCCTATATCCCACATTCCAATTACCAGTTACTGTCAAGTTAACTCCCATTCACAATGAATCATGTATATTACAACTGTGATCCAGAAGGTTTGAATGGCTGATTTTTTCAGAAGAAGATTGTCAGGTCTTTCTTCTGAGGTACCTCTGGGTGGATTAAAACTTCTGATACTTTTGTTCACAGTTGAGTTTGTATCACCCAAAGATTCCCATTTCTGTAAGACCTTCCTTCATTTAAGTTCCCTGCTCTACCTTAGAACCCTGGTGGCAGAGTGTACCCCGTGTTAGATTTCTAACCAGAAGCTCAACAGTTTAAACCCATCAGCTGCTTCTTGGGAGAATGAATGGTGGACACCATGTTTGATAAAGTGAGAGAAAGGGTTTCTATTTCTGTAAAGTTCTACAGGCTCAAAGGCCCAGAGGAGAAGTTCTACCTGTTGATAGGTTCCCCATGAATTGTCTACAGCCCCCTCATGAGTTAGTGGATGGCTAACTACTGTCAGTAATTTGAACCTCCCAAGTGCTCCTGGGGGAAAAGATGCAGCTTCCTGTTCCTCTTAAGATGAACAGCCTTGCAGACTCACAGGAGAGGTTCGACCTGTTCTATGGCTTGCTATCAGTTGGCATGAACATGTTGGTAGTAGGTGAGAGCCTAAATTAGCATTACCATACATGACATACTAATAAATATTTGTTTAGAAAATCAATGAGAAAATAAGTATCCAAGATGTATAGGAAACTGACAATTTATCAATTTATCTATTAATGATATAAGATCACTAAACTGCTTTTTTGCTTATTTAGCCACATCCTGATTTAAAACTTCTACTGGTTTCTATCTTGTTTAATTTGTTCACTTAACACTGTTTTGACACCATATAATAATAGGCTAATTATTATTATCTCTCCCACTTGTATACTACACAAGTTCCTTGAGGGAAGGAAGCCAAATTTTACTACCCCATAAAGAGGCATAGAGCCTGGAATATAATTAAGGCTTAATAAATCCTTAACAAACTGATTGAATGGTTTGAATATCTCCAATTTCTGGATCTCTCTCCTCAGACACATATGACAATTTTTCACTTTTCCATACACACTTGCTCATTATATTTTGCTCACATCTTCATCCTAAAATAAGCCCACAAGAGGGTACACTGGTTTTCAGACTAGGTAAATGTAGATATTATGGTTTTCAAACTTAAAAACAATGCTAATTTGACATGGTGTTAAAAGAAATTCTCTAAAAATATTGTTGTGAAATATTACTCCCTACCTGTGATTGGAAGCTTCCAGTGTGGAAATTTCGTGAAATGAAAATACAATGAGAACTAGAGTTAGTCTTTGCCTTGGGTGGTCTTTGCCTGCATCTCTCATCAGTTGCTTTTAATTTGGAATTTTGAAATATTTCTCTGAAAAATATTTTATAAAGAATATTATTAAACACAAATTAGAATGTAAACCAGTTAAGTTAGTTTGTTTTCAATATTTATATATAAAAAGCTTAAAAATAAGGATATATTACCACATACTACTTCTTAAAAGTGAAATCCAACGTTTATACTTCCTTCCCAAATAATAACTGATTTTTTGTTTGTTTTTGATAACTGATTTTATTATGACTATTTCATTCATAAAATATAAGTTAGGCTACTTCTTATGTAGGACTATTTTATCCAGTTAGGAGATTAATCAGGAGTCTTTCATATCATTTCTGGTTGTAAAATAATAATTGATGGTAATGTTAATTATCTTCATAAATGTGCTTTTCATGGTTGAGAAAATGAAAAGAAATGAAATGCAATAATCAATTTTTCCAATAAATAATTTCTGGGGAAAGATGGGAGGAAACAAAATTAAGTCTAATGATTTATAATGGAGTAATATCTGTGATTTTTAATTAACCACATAACTAAAGACACATGAGAGAGGAGTAAAAATAATGAAGCAGCAAGTCAATCTCAGCTGGATAAAGACAGATCATTGGATATAAGAGAACATAGTTTCAAAAGGTCATTTTAAAATTAGGTCTTTAAAAAGTTATGTCCATTGCCATCTCTTTTTCACAGGTGCTAGAAGGCTTACAAGGTATTTTCAGAGATGTTCACTATGTTTCTTAGTGATGTATTAATAATTAGAATTCACTCATTGAATTCACTTAAATAATTGAGTGTGGACTCTGTGCCGGGGATTACAGTCACTGCCTTCATGGAGCTTATACATTAAGAAGAAAGGCAAATATTAACATAATAACCACAAGCAAATGGGAAATTAAAATTGTGCAACATATAAAAGAGTTATCTGATATTAGATGAATGCATAACAAAGGGAATCAACCTGGTTAGAGAGATCAGGGAAGACTGTCCTGAGGAAGACATGGCTGAAGAAATAGCAGTGTGGTTAGTCAAAGTGTGGTTTAGAAGAGAATATGTGAGAGAGAAAAAGCATTTTAGACAAAGAGAATAGCAAATTCAAAGGCTTAGTGGCCAGATTAAGATAAGGTAGAAGCACAGAAAAAAATGAAAGAGAGTTAAAAAAATGAAGGAGAGTGGAGATTAAATTGGGGAGTATACAGGCATAGATCATATAGGAATTTATGAGTTATGCTGTTTTATCTTTCTCCTTTAAGGAAGATGATCTTTAGAAAGCTAATGGTGGTGGGATGGAGAAGTGGGCTGTGATCAGATTTTCCATTGAAATATGTCTGGCTGAATTGGAGAGAAGAGAGTAAATGAAAATAGGGAGTCAGACCTTCACTGCAGTAGTTTATAGAAGAGGATGATTAGGGTGGTGACAGGTGTAATGGAGATAAATGAATGCATTTCAGTGATTTATGAAGCACAGTCAATAGAATTTAGTGATGTTTTAAGTTTGGTGGGAATAGGAAAGACATTAAGAAATATTAAGCTTACAGATTATGTACTGAATGTTATAATAGCTGTAAGAGTCTCCAATAAAATTATTTTTGAAAAAAAGAAATATCAAGCTTTAGAATAGAACCCTCCTTGAGTCCCACATTCTCCTCCAATGACTGCTTCTTCTATCAGTTCCTCTTCTCTCTCTCCCTCCCTCTCCCTCTCTTTCTCCCACACACGCACACATCTCTGGAAAGAGATAGCTATACCTAATTCAATTTTCTAACCTCTGTATTTATATCAAAGGGAAATTTCTGAATCTACCACTCCATCAAAGCTGCTCATCAAGGTCACCATTGATCACTATATTGTAAAAAATTTAAAAATCACTTCCCTATTGTCATTCTCCACAACTTTTTAAGCATCTTCAACATAACTGGATACCACCTCCCTCTTGAAACATTTTTGAGCTGGTGCTTCCTTGACGCCTCTGCCTTTTCTTCTTCTCAAGACTGTTGATTCTTCCTCGTCAGCTAGATTTCTAGATGCTGGAGGGCTAAAGGGCATGCTGTCGGTTCTTTTTCTTCCTTTCAACAATGCTTTCTGAGTAGTCTCCTCCAGTCCTGCCAGTAAGTGGATTCTGATTCATAGTGACCCTATAGGACAGAGTAGAACTGCCCCCACAAGAGCTTCCAAGGATGGAAATATTTATAGAAGTAGACTGCACTATATTCCCTCAAGTGCATTCAAGCAGTCAACATTTGCTACGCAGTCAAGTGCTGTGAGCAGTGTCACCAGCATCCCTTCCTATGCTGTTGGATTCCCTCTAAATATTGATAGACTCTATCTCCGGTCCAGATTTCTTTCCTAGACGTCATGCATGCCTATCCAACTACATTTGACACGTCCAAGGGCTCTGGCAGTGTCATGGGGCAGCATTGAGCTGTGACCTGCAGAGAGTAGTGTGAAATTGCCTGCCACTTGGCAGGAAGAAGATGGGACCTGTGGACTCCAGTACAGAGCTAGAGCCTCGGAAACTCACAGGGGCCGTTCCACCATGTCCGAAGGGTTTCTGTGGGTCGGTGATGACCTGACGGTGATGGCTGTGAGTTTGGGGAGGGGGTGGGGGTGCAGAGCCATGGATTTGAATGCCTTTTAAATCTACAACCAAACCATCACTCAGTTTATCATAACTCCTTCAGTTTGTTCCATCCCTCAGTTGATCCTTAATTTCAGTTAAGGGCACTACTAGCTACCCAGTTGCTTAGGTAGCGACTTAGATGTTATCTTTATATCATCCTTTCACTTCTCTTTCTTATTTCATTCAATTGATCAACACCCCCTTTCTCTTCCTCCCTTCCATGCTGTCCAAGTCATCATTACCTCTCACCTGAACTGTGCAACAGTCTCCTAACGTCGCTCTCTTTAAAAAACAAAATACTGGGCTGAGCCCCGGTGGTGTAGTGGTTGAGTGCGGGACTGCGACCCACTGGCTTGGCGGTTCAAATCCAGCAGCAGCTCTCCAGGAGCAAGGCTGGGCCTCCCACTCCCACCAGAGGGCAGTGATGCCCCAAAACAAAACAAAGCAAAACACCAAGCTCACTGCCCTGTCATCAATGCTGACTCATGACAACCCTATATGACAGGGTGGAACTGCCCCCTGTGAGGTTCCGAGACTGGAGTAGGAAGCTCTGTCTTTCTCCCATGGAGCACCTGGTCGTTTCTAAATAAGGACCCTACGGATCCCAGGCCAAAGCATCACCATTATGCAGCCAAGGCTCCTTGACCCTCTCTTATGCCATCGCAGCTCAGCACTGACACATGTTGTAGAAAATATACGCCAGAGCTTCGTATATTGCTTGTGGAAGTGTAAAATGGCACATCCACTTGGAAAACTCTTTGCCAATTTTTTGGTTAAGTTAAACATAGGGTCTGGCAGTTCCAGGTTTTTACTGAAGATAATTCAAAGTATATGTACAAAAGGCTTATTATATAAAAATGTTTACAACAGCCTTGTCCTTAAGAGCTAAAAACTGGGAATGACTCAAATATCCCTCAGCAGACTAACCATGTCCATAACCAGGATAAACAAATTAAAATATACTTATACAATATAATAGTACACACCAGTAAAAGGAATCCATCTTGGTTAAATGTAACAACAAAGTGAGTGCTGAAGGTATCATGTTGAGTGAAAGAAGCCAAATATAAAAGATCCATATGAGCCCCCACTAAAATTATTTTTAAAAGATCCCTATGAATTCACTTATATTAAGTTCAAGAGCAGATAAAATTGACCCAGAGTGGTGGCAGAAATCAAAGTGTGACTTCCTTTGGGGCAAGTATAAGAAGTGATGTCTGGAAAGTAGCACAGGGAACCATTTTTTATTGGAGTGAGGCTTACATGGGTATATCTTGGCCAAAATTCATCAAACTATAGTCTTAAAATCCATACAAAGGATACTATGTATTTTTTAAAAAGAGAATTTTAAAAATGTATACCACCATAGGCGACATTATAATCTTTTAAGTGGGAATAATGTTGTTACTCACAGAGCTGCTACAAAATCTAAATGAGGGGCTGAGCCCCGGTGGCGTAGTGGTTGTGCGCGGGACTGCAGCCCACTGGGTTGGAGGTTCAAGTCCAGCAGCAAGGCTGGGCCTCCTACTCCCACCACCAGAGGGCAGTGATGCCCCCCCAAAAACAAAAAAAAAATCTAAATGAGGTAGCATAAAGTATTTAGAATAGTGCCTAGAATATATGAACTACTCTAGGTTAGCTAGATAACATCATTATTCTCTTAAAACTGTGAAAATAGGAAAAAGAAAAAAGAATGGAAGCTTCTTCTCACAGTCAGAAATGGCTATGTGATTTGGAGCCCGCCTATCTCTTGAACCTCATCTTATATCATTATCCCTTCTCTGACTATAGTCTTTCCAGACAGGCGAAAGAAAGATCCTTCCTGCTGTGGGGTCTGTCTGCCTTCTAGGCTTTCAGCTTACAAAGCTCTTCGTCTAGGTCTTCCTGTGCCTGGCTCCTTCTTTAACCCGGGTCTCAGAGGAAATATTATCTACTGGCTAAGGCATGCCCTGTATGCTATCTGTGTGTTTGTTATCTGCCTCCTTCCAGACACACCGTAAGTCTATGAAACAGGAGTCTTAGTTGACTTGTTCACAGTTGTGTCTCCAATATACCGAACAATGGCAAAAACCCAGTAGACATTTGATTTTTTAAAAAAATGAATCAGCTCATATCTTTTAGTTCCTAACGTATGCCCAGTATTGTATTCGTTTGCTAAGATAGGACCCCCTGAAAGAGGAACATGTTTGGGGGTGGGTGGAGATGAAAGGGGGTATCGTGTTACAATTTATGTTTTTAACCATCAAACAGAGTGAACTCTAAACTGAACACAGAATTAGGAACCACAAACGTTAGAGTTAAATGGAACTAAGGTGTCAAGTAATCTACACTCCTGTCTCTGGAAAAAGGCTATTTTTAGACCATTCCAGAGCATTGCAGTCAGCAATTTTCTTACACATCTCAAAAGAAAGGGAGCCCTCCTCCTCAGGGATGTTTTCACTGTCTGCAGTGGAAATCAAGATTGGTTTCTTAGTTCAAACCCACATCATCTAGAGAATACAATGAATCTCATTATGCTTCAAAGTTTTAATGCATGAAAATTGTTATTATACTACTCCAGGACTTCTCTATCCAGTTTACTTAAAGCATCTGAAGCTTCCCCTCACCAAAGGGCCTGTTACTTGGATCCCAAATTACAGGACCAGTGTTCATATAGTTATTTAAGTTTAATATCATTTGAACAACATCTTTCATTGAGCTTATATAAAAAAAAGAAAAGAAAGAAGTTAAACGATTTAATAAATCCTACCTTCGCTTGCAAATCAGGAACCACAAAGCTGACGCCAAAGCAAAGAAACCCATTCCCAAAGCAACAGCGCCCGTAGCCAGAAAATAAGTCAAGTAGTTAAAGAAACCTACACAAATAAATTATAAAAGAATATTTCAGGCACGTATTTTCAACCTCCAGGTAAAATTAAACAATATACAATTTCAAATGATATAACCCAGTGTAGCATTAAGACATGAATCAGGAGGGTTGGAGACCTGAAGTCTCCTCCTATGCAATTCTAATAAACTTTGAGACCCGGAGTTAGAGAATTGCACAGGGCCGCCTGCCGATTCCGGCCTCGGGCGCACTTCTCTGACCCTGCCAGATCTGAGACCTATATTTTGTTTGTTTTTACAGCAGCAGTCTGTCTCCTCCCCACCCCCCCGTACCTATCTTGTTTTCTCTCTTCCCAGTCCAGCTTTGGATTTTTATTTTTACTATTTTCCCCAACATCATTCCTTGAAGTCCTTTAAGCTAAGACACTTTTCATTTTAAGGACTTATTATCTTAGGAGGCAGATGAGGGTCACAAAATAACAAATGTGAGGAATTCTTTAGATCCGAGAAATCTTAAAAAGATTTTGGGGTTTTATGTTCTTCTTTTGGTTTTAACTCTCAGGAGCAGTAAGAAAGCACAGTAAAAGCTAAATAAAGACAGAATAAAATAATAGCAGGTTTGATCACAGGAACAGCCTGCCAAGTTGTGGAGTCTAGCCCCCTCATTTTACAGAGTATAACTGAAGCCTAGCTAGGAGGAGTAACTGAAGTAGAGCAACGCAGCAAATGGAAGCCAGGTCTCTGTGTAATGTTTTGTTTCAATCCATGTTATTAAGTAATAGTAGTACATGTTCAAAAGAACGGTGACTAAAGAAAACATGAGGTAATTATAGTCAGGTTGGTCAGACCTTCATTAGTATTCTGAAATCTGCTGCCTAAACGTAAAACAAGCTTTGGGAAACTTTCACACAAGGTCATCGAGAATGTGAAGAGTTTCATAACAACATAGAAGTCTATGCTTTTACGAGCTTGGGGGGATAAGCATTTTATCAAAGTACACTAAGGACATGGAACAATAAAGATTTCACTGCTTCTATGCATTCCTTTTTTTTTCCCTAAGTAATTTCCAGTTTATAAGATTTCAGAGGGGCTGAGCCCCGGTGGCATAAGTGGTTGAGTGCGGGACTGCGGCCCGCGGGCTTGGCAGTTCAAATCCAGCGGCGGCTCTCAGCAGCAGCGCTGGGTAGCGCCCACGACCACCAGAGGCAGTGATGCCCACAAAAAAAAAAAAAAAGATTTCAGAGACATGAAATTATTTGTCATGACTCTTCTTTCTATCCTTAGGTTTTGTAACTTTCCCCAAATGACAGGTGAGATCATGTAAACAGGGAAGACTCTAATTCAGGGCTTGCTCGTTTTCTCCATTTGCTATGTATTAAAGTGAGCATCTCAGAAACTGGAACAGAAAATCCCATGACCATCAAGAAAGATGAGCCACCAGTGAATGCCAGCTCTCTGCTTGAAGTCAGAGGCCACAGCACTGAGACTGTGAGACAGAACAGAGAAGCAGCGCCGAGACTGAGGCACCACAACAGGCTTCTTCACTCACAGAACAAGTAATACTTGAGTGCCCTTGGGTAGGAGGCTGGCTTGTAGAATGGGATACCCTTTGGGCATTTATCAGTTCTAAATGCACGTTTTAACACTTGCCTGAGAAAAGGAGATGCCATGGAATTGTGGGGCTGATAGGATGAGGACCAGAGAAACATACCTGGAGTAATGGCTGAGAAAGAGACATTGTGGGCATAAGAACTTGAAGGAACCCATTAGCTTCCCTAATAGACCCCATAGTTACAGGTATTGTGTATGAGTTCTGTGTGGCCATTCCAATGGATTATTCAATCCGGCAGGTAAGTAGAGTTGCTATGGGAAGGGCAACTGGTGCCAGAATGGGTCATGAAGAATGGAAGGTGGATCAATGTCTAGCTTTGGTGCCATAGGACTCATCCTTGACCATATGTGGAACTGAGTTCTCCTTCCTTCTTACATAGTCAGAGGAGGTCAAATGTGGGCCCTGTGCCATTTTTTCAAAATATGTCTTTCGAATCTTAAGTGTTCTTTGGATGCAGGAATATCTACATTCAGAAATTAACCATTTATTAATATTTAGAATACAAAAAGTGAAGTTAGCCAAAATGTTCAGAATTGTAAATCAGTTAAATAAATTAGAATTATGTTATAGATAAAAATTATCGTTCTTCGTAGTGGTTGAGTGCAGGACTGCGGTCCACTGGGTTGGTGGTTCAAATCCAGCAGCAGCTCTCTAGGAGCAAGGCTGGGCCTCCCACTCCCACCAGAGGGGAGTGATGCCAAAAAATATATAGTGCTTTAATCATTGATATTTTAAAGTAGATAGTTCCTTGTGGTTTAGGATTGTCTTAGCCACTGTAGGATGGTTAAGCAGCATCATGGTCTTTTCCCACTAGATCAAAACAGCATTTTCTTTCTTAGTCATTTAGTTGTAACAATTAAATAGATCTCCGGGCATTGTCAAGTAGGTGACAAAAATACCCTTAGCAGAAAACCACTAATTGATTGATTGATATGCTGATAATATTTTTCCTTTTTCTTTTCTTACTCCAGGCAAGTCGATAGAGATCAATATTTATTAGTGGTTGCCAGGGCATGGTCAGAGAAAAGGAAAAAGGAAACTCATTGCTTAGGGTACAGTGAGCTTCTTTTCAAAATAATGGGATATTTTGAAACTGGAGAATCATTGAACAGTGTGATAAATATAATTAATGTCACTGAATTATACACATGAAGAATGCTGAAAAGACAAGTTATTTGGTACACATATTTATCACAGTAAAAAGCTAAAAAATATAGGATAAGCAAAAACAATATTAGAGATGAAAAAATAATTACAGATATAGCAGAGATTAAAATGAGAGAACACCTTGAACAGATATATGTTTACATATTTTATACGAAATTGTACATAGCTAAGAATGGCTCAAGAAGTAGTGGAAAACCTAAACAAATGGGTATTCATTAAATTGAGACAGTAGTTACATATTTCCCCCCAAAGTAAAAAGCAGGTCCCAATAACTTTACAATTTCTACTATATACCCATGATTCAAGTATCTCTTATCTTATACAAGCTCTTCCAGAGAATAAAGAGATTGCTGTTTGTCCAATTTTTCTTCTGGCCAGGCAAAAAGCTAGACTACATTCCCTAGCTTCCCGTACCATTAGGTGAAACCATATGACTGAGTTCTAGCCAATGGAATTTAGGTGGAAGTGATGTCACAAAACCCTTCCTTCTCTTTCTCTTGGCCTTGGCTGATGTAGGCGGAGCTCATCCTTGGAGATATGTTGGAAGTGATGTGACATCAATCAAGTGAATTTTTCACATTTGTAACACATTCAGCCTACCAAAGCAGAATGAAAATATTTTCAAGCATACATGGTACATTATCCAATATAAAAAATAGTTTAAAATTCAATACATGCTTAATTATCCAATGAAAAAGAGAGGCAGTCCCAAAATAAAATGGAAGATATTTTAAAAGTAAAATGAAGTAAATATTTGAAGTAAAATGAAAGCATACCAAAATTTGTGAGGTGCCAGAAAGGAATTCTTAGGGGTAAATCTGTAAGAAACAATGCCAATATTTAACCAGCATAAATAAAAGAAAATTGGATTCATTTCATTAAAGAAGTTAAGAAGAAATCATAATAAAAACATGTAAAATAGAAAATAGTAAATAAAATCACAGAAAAATTAATGACCAGAAGTTGATTACATTTATGAACTTCTATCTAAATTGCTCAATAAAAAACAGAAATGGCACAAATTACCAATATCAGAAATGAGAGAAGTAACATCACTAGAGTTTCCACAGATAGTTTCCATAGATATTAAAATAATATATGGGAGTATTATGAACAATTTTATGTTGATAAATTCAGTAACATGAAATGGGGAAATAAAACTTGAGAGACAAATTCCTGTAGCCCTTTAAAAAAATAAACAGTAAACCTATGTGTATTAAAGAAAATTAAATTTGTAGTTAAAATATATCAAAAAAAGAAAACTATATGACTGGCACTTCATTGGTGGATTCTATCACACACTTAAGAAAAAAAAATTTTCTACAAAAATATTTACCAAATTTGAAGACAAAAAAATATTTTCTAACTCATCCTATGGTACTGGAATTACCCTGACACCAAAGCTGGACACAAAGTTTTTATTTTACAAAATCACAGATGTATAAATTTTAAATAACATTTTAGCAAATTAAATTCAACATTACTTTAAAGGATGAATACATAATAACCAAGTCCATTTTATCCTATGAACATGGGTTGTTATAACATTCAATGATCAAATCATGTAATCTATAACACTAACAAACTAAGGATAGAATTTTATCTAATCAGTATGAGTCTAGATCAATAAAAACAATTGTCAAAATCAAATATTCATTTCTGATCTAAACAAAAAAGCCCTTGGCAAAGTAGGACTAAAAGGCAACTACCACAAAATGACAAAGATTATTTTCATATATACACACACACATATATAATGTAATTGTGAAAGGTATATGAGTATGTATATATACACACATATACATTTCTTGCATTTATAAAAAAACTACTAGAGCCCACCTTCCTAATATGATCACTGAAGACATATGTATGCATAAGCAAATGTGGTGTAGTAAGCTCATGGTGCCAGGCTTTCAAAAGATATAGCGCCTGGAGTCTTAAAGGCTTGAAAGAAAACAAGTGGCCATCTAGCTCAGAAGCAACAAAGCCCACATGGAAGAAGCACACCAGCTTGTGCGACAAAGAGGTGTTGAAGGGATCAGGTATCAGCAAAGAACTAAAAGTTATATCATTATAAAGGAGGGGAAGTGCAGTTTGGGGACCCAAAGCCCATCAATAGGTGAAAAGACATCCCCTTACAGAGGGCTTGTATACAGGAGATGAGCCAGTCAAGGTACAGTGTGGCAACAATGAAATATGCAACTTTTCTCTGATTCTTAAATGCTTCCTCCCACCCACTATCATGATTCCAATTCTACCTTACAGATTCAGCTAGACCAGGGAATGTACACTGGAGCCAGAAACAGGTAATTCAGGTCAGATGAATCTTACAGGATCAGGGGTGAGAGTGGTGATACCGGGAGGACAGAGGGAAGGTGGAGTAGAAAGGGGAACCTATTGTAGGGATCTACATATGACCTCCTCTCTGGGGTATGGACAATGGGGAAGTGGGTGAAGGGACACATAGGACAGTGTAGAATGACAAAATAATGACAGTTTGTAAGTTGTTAAGGGTTTATGGGGAGGGAGGGAAATTACGGGGAGCTGGTACCGGTGGGCCTAGGTAGAAGGAGAATGTTATGAGAATGATGGTGGCAATTAATGTGCAAATGTGGTTTGCATACAATTGATGTATGTATTGATCGTGATTGTAATTGTATGATCTCCCAATAGAATGTGTTATGAAAAAAACTTAATAGAATGAATATTTTAGGCTAATATACAAAAGTCAATTGTGAGTTCCGGCCAAAGTCTCTGACTGTGAAGTTGTGTGCTGAGAGTGTCGGGGAGCAGCCGGCCTGATCTGGAAGGTCACGGACGTGCAGCTCACCATCTTCGCCAACATGCTGGATGTGTAGCTCTTCGTGCTGGTCGTTCTCTATCACCATGTGGCCGTCAGCAATCTCAAGAAGCAGGAATGAGAGTGACGCTTTGTCTGCCGCAGGGTTCCAGGACATAGTCTGAGGTAAGATGGAGGATGTGAGGGCCCGCCTTCACCCTTTCCTTCATCCCTCTACCCATCACAACACACAAAGCAACTACATCCAGAGTTTTCCAAACAACTTTTATTTCCTCAAAGTCTTCCTTAACCCTATGGAACAAGAAGCTGCCACTGAATAGGGCCCACTCTAGAGGCTGCTGGCTTTTCTGCTTTCTGTCTCTCTGTCTCTCTGTCTCTATCTACCTATCTATCTATCTATCTATCTATCTATAGATATACACACATATATACACACACACATACACATACACACACAAACCTACACACATTCTATATATATACAATACTCTATACACATATACACATATATATATGTCAGTTGTATTAGACACAATCAAGGAACAACTGGAAATCGAAACTTTGTAAAATGACTTCCGTTTTCCACTCTGGAATGTAAAGAGCTTTCAAGTCATCCCTCTCACCTACAGGACAAGAAAAAAGATGCACTAACAACCTATGAGATGATTTTGGAAAAACTCTTGCTTGCTAAAAATGATGACAACTTAAAGCACTTACCAATGAAGGTCAAAGACTAAAGTCGACAGAATAACTTACACCTGAATATCAAGAAAATGAAAATCCTTACTTACAACTGGGCCCATAAACAACCTGGTGATAAATGGTGAAGAAAATGAACTTCTCAATGATTTCATTGTATGTCGATTAGGAATCAATAGAAGCAATAGGAAAGACATTAACGAAAAAGAGTTCTGGTGGCACAGTGGGTTTAGTAAGGGCTGCTAATCAATTACCAGCAGTTCAAACCCACCAGGGCCATGGTGAAGATATTTTGGAAATATAATCCCTTAATCTATTTCATAAAAGTTTCTTAATCTGCTCATTTGGAATTCAAAAGGACAGTATCCAAGGTGAACCTGACTTACTTGGGTGAGATCTTACAGAAAATTTAGATATCGCTGCTGGAAGTCAGAGAGATACTCCTGCTGGCTTTGAAGGAGAAAACTTCCATGTTGTGGAGAAGACATTCATTGGTCAGGGCATGGGGGGCAATTCTAGCAGCTAAGAGCATTCCCGCTTTCTAGGCAGCACAAAAGCAGTGACTCTAGGCTTACTGCAGGGAATTGAATTGTGCCAAGGATCAGGAAGCGTGAAAGGATCCTGAGATTCAAATAAGATGGTAGTTTCAGTCAACATATGATATCAGACTATGAGAGCATCTAGTTCAGCCAAGACCAGACTTCTATCCTTAGAAACATTGAAATAATGAATGTGCATTGCTGTAAGCTGCATAGTTTGTGGGTAAGTGAACAAAACTTTTTTTCACAGTTTACATTAACTTTTGAATACATCACCCTCAAATTGCCTATCAAATCAGTGCAACTTTGTAAACTTTAGAGAGTGGAGAGATGAGGCACAGGGTTGGGTATCTCTCTGCTTCAAGAGAGGAAGAACATAGATATTCAGGATTACTTAACAGTGAAACATAATTGTTAAGTTCATGCTAGAACTAAATCATGGAAGCTACTGAGATACATGATGCCAGCACACACAAAAAGCAGCCCTTTGCAAGCAGTTTCAATGGCTCCTTAAAATTCAAAATTGTGGCACAGTTTTTTTTAAATCATTTTATTGGGGGCTCATATAGCTCTTACCACAATCCAAGCACATTTGTACAAATGTTACCATAATCATTTTCAAAACATTTTATTTCTACTTGACCCCTTGGTATCAGATCCTCATTTTCCCCTCTCTCCATCCCACCACGAACCCTTGATAATTTATAAATTATTATTATTTTGTCATGTCTCACATTGACCGATATCTCCTTTCACCATTTTTTCTGTTGTCCAGCCCCCAGGAGGAGAATATATGTAGGTCATTGTGATCAGTGTCCCCTTCCTCCCCCCACCTTCTCCTTATCCCCCTGGCATGGCTATTCTCAATATTGGTCCCGAGAAGTTTATCTGTCTTGGATTCCCTGTGTTTCCCATCCTTATCTGTACCCATGTACATGCTCTGACCTAGCCAGATTTTTAATGTAGAATTAGGTTTATGATAGTAGGGGGTGGCTGGGTGGGTAGCTTTAAAGAACTAGAGGAAAGCCATATGTTTCATCGGTGTTATACTGCACCCTGACTGGCCCATCTTCTCCCCAAGACCCTTCTGTAAGGGGATGTCCAATGGCCTACAGGTTAGCTTCCCCCCTCCCCATGCAACATTATGATTTTTTGCTCTGGGTCTTTGATGCCTGGATACCTGATCCCATCAACACCTCATGATCACACAGGCTGGTCTGTCCCTTTTATTTTCAATGGTAAATCTGTTGCATCAGATCTCTTTAAAGTCTAGAAGAGCTAGGATGTCACACTGAGGATTAAACTATACCTGACCCTAGTCATGCCATTTTCAATCACCTCACATGCATGTCAAAGTTAGACTTTGAATAAGGAAGGAAAAGAAGAATGGAAACATTTGAAAGATGGTGTTGATGAAGAATACTGAAAGTATCATAGACTACAAAAGGAGCAAACAAATCTCTCTTGGAAGAGGGACAGCCAGAATGTTTCCAAGAAGTGAGAATGGTGAGGCTTTGTCTGATATTTTGGACATGTTATCAGGAGAGACCAGAGAAGGACGCCAGGCTTAGTAAGCTAGTAAGGCAAAGAAAAAGAGAAAGGCCCTCATCATTTGCCTAAGAGTGAGGAACTCTGTGGACTGTTCCTTTCTCTGTCACTTCACTTTCCTCCTCGCTGGGACTTTACTGGAACTCTGCCTGCCGTGAGGGATGGCCTTTTGTGAGGCACCTGAACTTGAGCACTGCAGGCACCCTGCCATGTTGTGTGAGTTCAGATAGACTAGAGAAAAAATTCATAGGCACTCATTTGTATATAAGGAAGAGCTTTATATAGAAGAGCAACTGAATAGGGAGAAAATGTCCCAGCCCAGTATGTACCTTTTGTGCATAAAACATCTGCATAAAAGCAGATCAAGTTCATAAGTCCAATATTAGTCCTTATGTCTGATACCAATCTATAAAGTCCTCTTCAGACTCATGGAACACATGCAATGATGTTGAATGCAGGGAGAGCACAGGCCAGTGGGTAGAAAGTCTTGTGAATCCAGTATTGGTAGAAGGGTCTCAGTGCTGGCAGGGGTCTCCACATGGTTCCTTCAGTACCCAGGGTACAGGGTCGATCAGCATAGCACCAAGTGTCTTGTCAGTACAGCATCTCTCAGGGAGTGAGCAGATAGAGTGTCTCCCTCTTCCAAGGAGGAAATGCAGGAATTCCCAGAATCCTCAGAGGAAGGCCTTGCTCACACCAAAGGCCTCATTGGCTATGACCCAACTGACAGACTAGACTCCACCCCTTTACTCTTAATCTTCAAATTAATCCACGTTTTCCCACCCATCTTGGATCCACACCCTTCTGCACCCACTGACTTGGTGATCCTGCTTCCTTCTTTCCTTTTCGGCATCACCAGTCTGTGGGTACCTGCATTAGCCTACATGTGGGTACATGTGGAATTTTATAAACTAGCATTGGACTTAGGGACTGGGATAGGATGCTTTCTTTATATATAATTACTTCATATAAAATTCTTTTTATATATATAGATGAATATCACTGGATTTTTTTTCTCTAAACAACCTGGCCTAAAACACCATCCAAACCAAACCAAACCAAATGACTGACATGTCATTGATTCTAACTCATAGGGATTCTATATAGAGTTTCAAAAGCTGTAAATCTTTATGGCATCAAATAGTTTCATTCTTCTCCTGCTTCCATTTTATGATGTTTTATAAACCCTAACCTCCATGCGTATAGTCCCGTTTGAGAGTGACATGTTCATTATATTAAGGAGACCGGATTAGGGTGGGATGTATCTTGAATTTCCACCTTACTTGATGGTGTGACTCAAGCTATCACTGTGGCGTGTGACTAATACATCGATCTGCTCTGGCAAAGCTCTTGCTCTTACATGCATCCTTACATCCTTACTCCGATTACTGTCACCTTTTCTAATCTTAACTCATGCAGTATGCCCTTGTTCTATCTGCACGGCTGTCTCTTGATCCATATACAAGTTCCAAATGAAAACAACGAAGAGTTCAGCAACCCATTCTTCTCAAGGTTATCCACATTTTATTACAATCCACACAGTCAAACGCTTTACATAGTCAATGGAGCACAAGTAAACATCTTTTCTGATATTCGCTGCTTTGAGCCATGATCCATCTGATGTCATCAATGATATCCCTTGATCATTGATGTCCACTTCGGAATCTGGCTTGAACTCTGTCATTGTGTTGCTGTGACCGTTATTGGATGAGCTGAAGTAAAATTTTACATGTATACATTATCCATGATATCACTGTATAGTTTGAGCATTCTGTTGGGTTTTTCTTTGGAAGGGACACAAATAGTCATCTCTTTCAGTCAGTTGACCAAGTAGCTGTCTTTCAAATTTCCAGGCAGACATGAGTGCGTGCTTCTTCCAGTGCTTCTTCAGATTTCTGAAATATTTTCAATGAATAGGCTGTCAATTCCTGGATTCTTCTTTTTGGCTATCAGATCAGGGACAGAAGCCATTATCCCCCAAACCCCGTAGGTGACAAGGGAAGTGAAGAAAGAACAGGGACTTCCACAGAAGAAGCTATCAGTTTTCTTCGGAGTCAGAGACGCAGGGTCCTTTTCCCAGAGCCCGCTGGCTGTGCTGTATGAAAAAGGGGAAGCTTGGGAAGGGGAAGGGCTTGGGGAAGTGCGAAGCTTGGTGCCCTCTCTCCCAATAGCTTAGACACTAGGTGTGTTCCAGGTGCCTTTTGTGGAACCCGGAAGTGGGAACCTTTTGAATAGGAGGCGAAGCTCAAGGATGGAAAGCTCAAGTGGCGAAAGACCAGCCTTTGGAAACAGGAAGGTGTGCCACCTCCGCAGTGTTTGGCCACAGCACAGGCATCCAGGCGGATGCAGCCCGAGGGATCAAGCTTCTTGCCCACTTTCCACGGGGCTCTTCCAAGTCAACTTAGGCTGTTCCAGTACCGGCTTCTGATTTTGATGAGGGAACCTGCTTGACAACATGTTGGAGTCCCAAACCTTCGGAGCCCCTGTGCTGGACACCTTCGCCTTTGCCCACCTGCAAGGTGGTAGCTGGAGCAAAGAGCTAAAGGCTGGGTCACTCCGGGGAACACAGGGCATTTTCAACACTATCGTTATTGTTCATTTCACCGAGGCCTGTTGAGCCCATGTGTGCAGGGCAGGACGACCCTTAGGGTTTTCAAGGCTACACTTTCTCCAAAGTCAATCGCCAGCCCTCTTTTCTGTATGACTAGCAGTTAATTCAGCTGCACAGTAAATGACTTCAGTTGGCCCGCAGCACCACTGCCACGACAGACAGACACTGAGGAAATGAAGCATAATTCTTGTTCCCAAGGAGTAATCCACATGGGTAAAAACACTTCGCTTAAGCATATCAGTAAAAAACCGCCCTCGCTGCCACCGAGTCAATAGTGACTCAAAGCAAGCTGTAGGCCAGGAGGAAACGGACCCTGTACGTTTCTGAGACTGTAACTGTTTACGAGAATAAAAGCCCGTCTTTCTCCCCAGAAGATCAATATTTCTTCATTACTGTTAAATTATATGAGCACCCGCTAAACATATGTTATGTCTTAAGCTCTGTGTCAGGCACAGCAAATTGAACCAGCCATGGCCTTAGAGCTGAGCCCACAAACTTGGTAGGAAAAAGGACAGAGAATATAGCAATTATCTTTAAAGATAAGACCAATTGTGGTCACTCCTCTTACTCAGATTCAGAACAAGCAGATCATGGATGGCAGATAACAGAGTTGTCAGTCTAGAGGGAATTGGAGAGGCTTTGGAGCAGAGGTAACATTTGCTGTAAGTTCTTGGAAGAGAGGTTATGTTTACAAGTGGAGTTTTGGCTTAAGGTTTCTACTTTAACAGAGATCACTTGAGGACTTTGCTACATTTTCATTTCTTTTTTTTTTTTCCTTTTGCTTTCTAATTCATTTTGCCATTCACCCACTCAGACCATGGTCTGCTTTATTTTGGGATGTTTTCAGCCAGTATATATCCCTTACAAGTGATAACTACCTCTCATTTTTAAGAAAAAAATATTTTTGCATGGATAATCCTTGTAAAGAAAGAATTTTTCACTCTTTACAATGTGTTTTAGCCAAGTCAACCAAGCACAGTTCCTGTGGCACATCTGCCAGAACACAAAAATAGCCTCACTGTGCAGAAACAGATGTTGAAAATGGTATTCATTAAAATAAGATTCCACCTGAAATAGAAAACAGAAAGTAGATGCAAAAGGAATGTTGTAAACTGGCAGGCTGTCTGTTGCCTTTCTGTGTGCTTATGAACATATATTACAGAGGAAAATCTTGCTAATAGTGTGAGCTTCTGGTTTTCATCTCTAATGATAGGGGTTACTAGTAGTATTAAAACACAATCACCCTAGACTACTTAAGAGGGTACAGTTATGGGGGGAAATGCCCCATGTGGTAGGTGCCTTTGTAACACTGACTTAAGTGATTTGGGGTAGAACATTTTTCTCTGTACTGTCTTAGGGGCGGCCATCTATGCCTGTCTATGTTTACTGTAAATTTTCATAAGAACTCTATGAAGGGCATATTATAATTCTCATGAGGAAATCAAGGCTGAGTGACCACTCACAGCCAAATTGAAATTCAAGATTCTCAGATTTCCAAGTCAATATGCTCGTTCCACTTTTTCATAACTACTTTCACAACAATGGAACCTGATGGAGTCGTGGTTACATGTTGGCCTCTGATCAGCATGGTCAGCAGTTCTAAACCACCTGCAGCTTCCTGGGAGAAAGACCGGCCTTTGAACTCCAGTAAACAGTTACAGTCTCAGAATCCCACAGGGGGTCGCCGGGAGTCAGCATGGCAGCGAGAGAGTTCACAGCATAGAGTTTAAATAACCTACACAGTGAAATCAATCCTCAGGTGTAAGTCTGCACTCATCACATCCCAAAGCCCATTCTCTTACCATTTTTTCTACCATACCCATTTTTCATTTTTTCATCTCCCTCTTCTGGGTATTCTTGGTTTTTTATCTCCATTTGATTTAGCGACTCAGTGTTCAATAAGAAGCATCAGACTGACTTCTGACATCTACTTTGGCCTTTTCTTTCTGTCATTACTATCTTTTCAATTACTTTTTGTGTTTTTATTCATGTATGATGGTTTTGATGCCACCCCCAAACATAATTGAATGGGTTCTGACCCATAGTGACCCTATACACAAAAGAAAGAAACAACCCATAGTCCTGTCCCCTCCTCACAGTTAGCTCTGTGCTTGCACCCTGTGGTGGCAGCCCCTGGGTCAGTCCATCTGCTTGGGGCCTTCCTCTTTTCTGCTGCCCTCCTTTATACCAAGCATGGTATAAAGGGACTGGTCTCTCCTGACAACATTTCCAACATAGGAATCTTTGCCTCTAAAGAGCATTTTTACTGGACTTCTTTCAATACAGATCGATTTATCCTTTTAGCAATTTATGGTTGCTTTGCTTGGCTTTTTAAATAATAAGTAACAATAAGTATGAGATGAAATGTATTCATGTTATTGATTGGGAAAACACATTGCACTTATACACATAAACACATTCAATAATTCCTGAACTGATAGACTGTATCATAATTCATATTTGGTATTTAGTCATATCAGGATAATATTAAATATCTCTCAATGGATTTGAACATATATGAAGAATATACCTAAACAGTTTGTTGGAACATATTCCACACATACAATTCAGCAGTTCAATCTGATCAAGAACAGTTGTACAATCGTTGCCACATCAGCTTTAGAACATTTTCTTGTTTTTTGTACTCCTTGTTATTAGTTCCCCTTCCCCACAATTTCACCTGCCGTATCCTAAGAAAGTTTCTGACTCTATAGATTCACCCATCCTGGATTTCATATACCGAAAAACATATAAAAACAAAAAGCAAATAAATAAAAGGACTAACAACAATAGCAAAATAAAATAGAGAAAAGCCTCAATTAAAAAAGAATCAGAACATATTAAAAATTAAAACAGTTTCACAATGAATCAGAAGGGAGATCAAGTGATACAGGTATTAAATTTTAATTCAGCTATCATGATCCATTCAATCTTCTTCTCCATAATTTAAACATGTGACTTCTTCTTTGGTCTTCCTTATTCAATATTTAACTTTCATATGCATAAGAAGGAATGGAAAATTCCATGGCTTTCATCAGGTGCATCTAAGTCCTCAAATTAGCATTCTGGCTTTTCAGTATTCTCAAGAGATCTTGTTCTGTAGACCTAATGGGCCGTTGCTTTTGACCTTTTCCCTGCTGCTGCCATGAACACTGATTGTGGATTCTAGCAAAACAAAATCCTTGACAACTTCAACCTTTTCTCCATTTACCATGATGTTCACTATTGGTCCAGTTGTGAGAATTTTGGTCTTTCCTCTGAGTTGTAATCCATACTGAAGGCTGCAATTCTTGATCTTCATCAGCAAGTACCTCAAGTCCACCTCACTTTCTGTGTTAGTCCGGGTAGACTAGAGAAATAAACTCATAGACACGCATATGGATATAAGGGTATGCTTTATATACAAGAGGAATGGAATATTGAGAAAGCATCCCAACCCAGTCCAGTTCAAAGTCATAAGTCTGATATTAGCCCATATGCTCAATACCAGTCTATAACATCTTCCGACTCACAAAGTTACAGGTCAATGGTTGCCAAGTCCCGGTGCCAGCAGGGGTCTCCCCATGGCTCCTTGCTTCCGGGGCTCAGGGTCCATCAACAGCATCCAGTGGTGATAGAAGCAACCCAGCACTGGCAGGGGTCTCCAGGTGGCTTCTCCAGTTTCAAAGGTCTGGTTCCATCAGGGTAAGGTCATGTGGCTTCTCCTCTGGTTCCTCCAGCTCCTGGGACACTGCCATCTTGTCTTGTCCATAGTTCGTTGTCTCGGACACTGACTCCCAACAACTGGGGAGATGACTTCTCATCTCCACGAGGGAAATACTGTAAGATTTCCCAGAAGTCTCAGGAGAAAGCCATGCCCACACAGAGGCCTCATTGGCTTCTCAATGGCTATTTCCAGATTAACAGGCTAGACTCCACCCCTACATCTCAATCATGACATTGACATAAGCATATGACCTCCACACTTTCAGTAAGCAAGGTTGTGTCATCTGCACAGGTTGTTAATAAGCCTTCCTACAATCCTGATGCTGCATTCTTCTTCTTTTTTTATTAAATACTTTTATTGGGGACTCTTACATCTCCCATCACAATCCATACATTCATCCATTGTATCAAGTATATGTATACATCATCATTTTCAAAGCATTTTCTTTCTACTTGAGTCCTTGATATCAGATTCTTATTTCCCCCTTCCCTCCCTTATGAATCCTTGATAAGTTATAGCTTATTATTTTCATATCTTACATCGATCTCTGTCCCACTTCACCCACGTTTCTGTTGTCCTCTTGGGAGGGGGTTATATGTTGATCCTTGTGACCTATTTCTTCTTTCTCTCCCCACCTTCCCTTTATCCTTCTGATGTCTCTATTCTCATTGTTAGCCCCGAAGGGTTATCTATCCTGAATTCCCTGTGATTTAGGCTCTTATCTGTAGAGTGTGCATATTCTGGTCTAATCTGATTTGTAAGGTAGAATTGAGGTCATTATAGTTGGGAGAAGAAAGCACCAAAGAACTAGAGGAAAGATGTGTGTTTCAATGGTGCTATACAGCACTCTGACTGGATCATCTCTTCCCTGTGACCCCTCTGTGAGGAGATGTCCAATTGTCTACAGATAGGCTTTGCATCTCCATTCTATGCCCCACCCTACCCCTCATTCATATTGGATATGGTTTTGTTCTGGGTCTGATACCTGATCCCATTGACTCATCATGATCACACAGGCTGGTATGCTTCTTCCATGTGGGCTTTTTTGCTTCTGAGCTAGATGGTCACTTGTTTATCTTCAAGCCTTTAAGACCACAGATGCTAAATCTTTTGATAGCCTGGCACTGACAGCTTTCTTCACCATATTTGCTCATGCACCTGTTTTGTCTTCAGCAATTGTGTCAGACTCTTCTTCTTCCTATAAACCAGTTTCTCTGATTATATGCTTGGCATGCAGATTGAATAAGTATGATGAGAGGTTACAACACTCTTACCCACCTTTCCTGATTTTAAACCATACTGTGTTCCCTTGTTCTGTTTGTACAACTGCATCTTGACCCATGTACAAGTTCTGCATGAGTACATTGAAGTGTTCTGGAATTCCATTCTTCTCAAGGTCATTCATAGTTTGCTATGAACCACATAATCAAATATCTTGGCACAGTCAATACAAATAAATATCTTCCTTGTATTCTCTGCTTTGAGCCAACATCCACCTGATATCAGCAATGATATCCCTTGTTTTGCATCCACTTTTTTGGGGGGGTGGGGGCATCACTGCTCTCTGGTGGTGGGAGTAGGAGACCCAGCCCCACTGCTGGAATTGAACTTCCATCCCAGTGGGCCGCAGTCCCACGCACAACCACTACGCCACCGGGGCTCAGCCTGGCATCCACTTTTAAATCTAGTCTGAACCCTTGTCAATGTATTGGGTAAATGTTGGTGAATGGTCTGCAGCAAAATTTTACCTGTGTGTGCTATCAATGATATTGTTCTATAATTTGATCATTCTGTTGAGTCGCCTGTCTTCAAAATGGGTACAAATATGGATCTCTTCTATATTTGTACCCATTGTACTCTAGGTCATATTTTGGCTCACATAGGCTTGTTTTAAATTTATTCCAATACAGGCTGTACTTATATATAAGCAATTGATGATCTATTCCACAGTCAGTCCTTGGCATTGTGTTGGCTATTGATGTTTAGCTTCTTCATCATCTTTCCCCTCAGAAGTAGTCAAGTGGATTCATGTGTATTTTATCTGGTGAGGGCTATGTGTACAGTTACTGTTTATGTTGTTGAACAAAGGTATTTTCAGTGATGAAGTCACTGGTCTTTCAAAATTATACCATTCAATCTCCAGCTTTTTTTCTCTCACCAAGGTCATATTTTCTGGTTATTGTTTCTTCCTTTTTGTTTTCAACTATTGCGCTTCAGTTATTAATGGTTATCAATGCATCTTGATTGCATGTTTAATAAATTTCACAGTAAAGAAGTTGGGTCCAAGTCTTCAATTTCTTCATCACTAGGTTTAGTGCTTAATGCATAAATTTAAATACTGCCTATGTTAACTGAAATTTCTTGTATGCATATAGATATTATCCTGCCACAGACAACATTGCACTTCAAGAAAGATCTTGACATATTCTTTTTAACAATGAATTTGTTGCTCTTCCTATTGAATTTGTCACTCCCAAAGTGGTAAACCATATGATGGTGTGACTCAAAATGGCCAATACCAATCCATTTTAGCTCATCAATGCCTAGGGTATCGACAATCTTCAAGCCTTCCATTCAATTTTTGACAACTTCCAATTTTCCTAGAGCTATATTGGTATAGTATACATTCCGATTATTAATGGGTGTTTGCATCTCTTTCTTCTTAATTTTCAGTTGTACCTTATCAGAAAATTATGGCCCCCAACCTTTACCTACGTCATTAAGGTGGACTCTACTCTAGGAGGTCAACTCTTCCTCAGTCATATTTTGAAAATCTTCCAAGCTGAGACCTCACCTTCTTGCATTTTAACTGACATCATTCTGATATTCATAAGGTTTTAAGTGCTACTCATATGTGTCCTTAGAAGGGGACAGCCTATTCCTTCTTTGGAGTCTGTCCTTAATCTGAAAGCTTCACTGAAATCTACTCACCTTGTGTGTCCCTGCTGATACTTTAACTACTGGTGACATAGCTCCCAGTATCACAGCAACACACGAGCCCTCACAGTATGGCAAACTGACAGACATGTGGTGGAGCATCCAGATAAAGAGGGACAAGATTGAAATTGTCAAGAATTTCATTTTAATTGAATTCATAATCCGTGTTCATGGAGCAGCAGACAAGAAATCAGATCACATATTGCGTTGAGCAATTCTACAGCAAAAGAACATTTTTTAAGTGCAGAGAACAAAGATTTCATTTTGAGGACTAAAGTCCATGTTGTCTATTCCATAGTATTTTCATTCACCTCATATAAATATGAAAGCCAGACGATCATAAAGAGGGCAGAACAGTTGATGTATTTGAATTCTGTTGCTGGAAAAGGATATTCAAAGTCTGAACTTTGCTAGAAGAACAACAAATCTCTCTAGGAGTAAGTACTGCCAGAAGGCTTCCTAGAAGAAAAGATGGAGCAACTTTTCTCTCACATGCTTTGATACTTTATGAGGAGCTACTAATTCCTTGAAAAAGACATCATTCTTGATAAAGTAAAAGGTCAGTGACTAAGAGGAAGGCTCTCAAGAAGATGAGTTGACATAACGGCTAAACATAATAATGATTGTGAGGACAATGCCTAACTAGGAAGTGTTTCATTGTGCTCAACATAGATTTACGGTGAGTCTAGGCCAACTTAATGGCACCTAACAATAAATAGAGAGAGAACTATACCATTTTCATGAATCACAGGCTTAATGTAATTAGCAAACCATTTATCCTCATTTCGATGAACACATGGAAAGTCATCTTTATATTTCAGTAGGCTTCTTAAAAAGTGATTGACAAGGTTCAGGTTCAAGATGGTCAACTACTCACAGGGTTCTCCAACAATCTGTAAAGAAAAAAAATGATGTGCAGGCAATCTCAGAGAATGATTCCATAGACAGGTAACCTGAGCCTTCCAAAGACCAAAGGTGATGACAGGAAGAAGAGAAGGTAAGCCAGCTCTCCAAGTCCACTGAATTCATGGCAAGCAAGCAAGGCCACCTCACCTCCCTCCGCCATGCCAGTGTGTGAATCATGCACCCCAAGCTCAGAGGACTCATCCAACCACCATGCTTCACAGCCACCACACATCTTGCTGCCTCCATGCCTTCAACTGTTTTGCATATCCTTCCTGCCCCTTCTGGGTTTGTGTAGGACTGCCTCCTCACCTCCCAGACAATACCTCACTTTGACTACTGTAGACAATTCCCAGAAATAGCTTTCATTTCCCACCCCCACCACCAGAAGGCTCATGCCTCATCCCTTTCTCTTTGAGTCATCCTGTTTGACTGTTTCCTCTCCTGGATGGCCTGCTTTCCTGCCCCCTCCATCACATGCTACTATATGCTGTTCAGAGTGACGATCTACCTAGATGACTGTGGCCTCTCTTTTTCCACCCTGGGTCATCCCAAGCTACAGCCTCTCCTCTTAGACAGTGCACACTCTGTTCCCTCTTCCCTGGGCTGTTCTGGAAAATCTCTTCCCTTTCTGGATAATAGAGTCCCAGGCCATCCCACTTGCCTTCTTCTTCTCACAGATGGCCTTCACCCCACCCCTTCAACACCAGGGACCCCTGAGAGACCTCTTTAGCTTCCAAAGTGTATATGCAATGCCCACACTACTCCAGACTGCCCCACAAAGCCCCCATGCCTCCAGGCCAGTGTCCTCCTTGAGTTGACTACTGGTCAATCTACACACTCAACTTGGAGGACCTGCTCTGCCTCTGAGCAGTGCTTACAATGTTTAACTGCTCCTCAGCCAGAATGCCTCTAACACAGACCTAAACTCATCTTGGCACCCTACCTTTCTCACAGCCATGTGACTTCTCTCACCCACTCCAGCTACAACTTTCCTGGAGAGAGATTAGATCTTGAACACACCACACATCTTTTCTTTATTCTCGTTTTCTTTAAAATAATATCTTGCACTACTTTTATGATTCCTTTAAAAAATAGTATTGCCTTTTCATTTATGTTAATTTTTAAATTATTTAAAAATTTAAACTACTTTAACTATTTCCTTTTCACTTTCTTCTATTTCTTTGTCTTTATTTTTTTCTCTTTCCCATCCCCCCCTTTTTTTTGTTTCCTTTCTTTCTCTACTTGTTCTGAAGTTTCTCTTAGCCCTTTCTTGCACTGCTCAATAGAATTAATTGCCCCTGCATGACCCCACCTCCCTGCCACCCTTAAAAGCTACAGCAAGATGTTAAAGAAATAGCAGAAAATAACAGTATACACAAACTTAGGGAAACGGGTACAAAACAAATGAACAAGACCCAGATCTAAAGTAAATGGTTGAAATTGAAAAATTATGAAAATACCCCCCCCCCAAAAAAAAGAATTTAGGAAAGTGATTATTGGGTGTATTCAACAGATGAATAAAAACTTCAATAGAAAAAAGGGTAAAATAGCAAAACTATAAATCTTGATGTAGTCTTAAAAGAAAAGCTTCTGGGATGAGCCCTGGTGGCCCAGTGGTTGTGTGCGGGACTGCGGCCCACAGGGTTAGCAGTTCAAATCCAGTAGGAGGTCTCCAGGAGCAAGGCTGGGCTTCCTACTCCCACCAGGGCAGTGATGCCCCCCCCCACACACACACACACACAAGAAAAGCTTCTAACAGAAACTCAAAAGTTAATCCTAAGATAACAGAACTAACTTACTCACGGTTGTAGACTCCAGGACAGGGCAGACTTGCACATGTGAGTTTCAAGACTGTACCTCTTTACAGGATTAGAAAACCTTCTTTCTCCTGAAGAATAGCTGGTTATTGCAAACTTCTGAGCTTGTAGTTAGAAGCCCAACTCAACCCCTGTGCCACCAAGGCTCCCTAAACAGAACTATACAACATGTAAAAGAACAGAGAGGGCTGAGCCCTGGTGGCGTAGTGGTTGTGCGCAGGGCTGCGGCCCACTGGGATGGAGGTTCAATTCCAGCTCCACAGGGGCAAAGGATGGGCCTCCTACTCCCACCACCAGGGCAGTGATGCCCTAAAAAAAAAAAAAAAGAACTGAGAAATAGAATTAAAGACTTTGGAACCCGAATTAGTGAACTTGAAGACAAATCTTTTGATTCAAATGTACAATAAGAGAAAATAGCAAAGAAGTCTGAAGAAAGCCTAAAAATTGTGTGAGATACTATCAAGAGAAAGAATTTACATCTCATGGGGTTCCAGAACAAGAAAAAAAAAATAAACAAAACCCACAGAGAAAATACATAAGAACTCCTGGAAGAACATTTTCCTAATGGCATACAAAATATAACTATATAGAAAGCCAAGGTACTAACCAAATGAGATAGACCCTAAAAGGCATATACAAAGAAAAACCAAGAGATAAACTTGGATTTTCCATTAGAAATCATGCAAACAAGAAGACAATCAATTTTATGTGTATATAAAATCAATTGTCATCTATACACACACACACACACATATATATATATGTATATATCTTGAAAGAAAAAAGACTGCTAACCAAGGATCTTATATTCATCAAAATTATTGCTCAAATGTGAAGGATAAATAAGACTATTCCAATACAAGGAGAAATTAAAGGAATTAAAAAAAAATAAGACCACCATTAGAACAATTACTAACTGGGGTACTCTGGTCAAATAATCACAACAGTGGATATCCTGAGACTAACATACAAAATAATTCTATATTTAAAAAAATGCATTCAAAGCAGTTTTCAAAAACAAGCACAGAAATAAAGGAAGAACAAAATATTAATAACACCATAGAAAAGGCATAAAAAAAGACAGCAGCTCACACATAGTAGTGACAACACTGAATGCTAAGGGATGGAATACATCAGTAAAGACACAGAGTAACAGACTTGAGAAGAAAATAAGACCACATGTTTATACAAAAGCAAGAATATATAAAAAATAAAAGGGTGGACAAAAATACATCAAGAAGTGATACAATTGCTATATGAATTATGATAAGAGCTGTAAGATCCCCCCAATAAAACGGTTATTCTTAAGAAAAAGAAATATATCACGCAAATGGCTATATAAAAACTGCAGGTATTGTGATAATAATCTCTGATAAAATATACTGCAAGGAAAAAGCATCATGAGAGAAAAAGAGTATTACATACGATTAAAGGGACAAGAGAAAAACTAAAATATAACCATACTAAACATACTAAACTCCCAATAAAAGGACCTTGAAATAAGTCAAATTGTCATGGAACCAAAAGAAAAGTCAACAATATGACAAAAATAGTAGGAGACTTTAATGCATTACTTTGAACAAAAGACAGACACCAGGAAATAAGCTCAATAAAGACAAAAAAGAAACAATATAATAAATCAACCTGACCTCCTAGACTTACACAGAAACATTCCACCCAACAATAGCATGGTACACATTCTTGTCCAGTGCACACAGAACATTCTCAAGAGTATATCACATGTTAAGCCACACACACGCACACACACACACACACACACACACACACAAATCAAACTCACTGTCAACAAGCTGATTCCAACTCACAGCAACCATTTAAGTCGGGGTGGAACTGCCCCTGCGATTTTACAAGACTGTAACTCTTTTTTTTTGTTTTTGGGGACATCACTGCCCTCTGGTGGTGGGAGTAGGAGGCCCAGCCTTGCTGCTGAATTTGAACCTCCAAACCAGTGGGCCGCAGTCCCACGCATAACCACTACGCCACCAGGGCTCAGCCCTAGACTAACTCTTTACAGGAGTAGAAAGCTCTTTTTTTTCTCCGATGAAAGCCTGGTTGTTTTGAACAGTTGACCTTCCAATTAGAAGCCCAGCACATAACCATGGTGCTACCAAGACTCCTTTAGACAACAAAGCAAGCCTTAATAAATGTAAGAATATTAATAGTCTACAATTCATTTTCTCAGACTACAATGCTGTAAAACTAGAAATAAAAAATAGAAAGAGCCAGGACAAAAGAGTAAATACATTAAAACCAAATAATATGCTACTTTAAAATGACTGGGTGTTATAGGTAAGCCTGTGGTGCCAACATAGCCAAAGATGATAGGTAGATCTGTTGTGACGACATGGTCAATAAACACACGTGATCAATTGAAGGGCGGAGATAGAAAAGGCATGGCAAGCCCCACCCTTGAGCTCTTGCTTTCAGATCTTCAGACCAGACAGCTGCCTTGTTCATCCTGTGCCTGGACCTCCAAGCAACACTACCCATGGGACAACTAATCGTGGACTGTGGAGCTGTGAGTTGAGGTTCCTTCACGCTCTACTTTGCCACACTCCTGGGATATACATCTCTTGAGCTGGGGACTGTTGGACTCTGTCATCTGGCTGACTGTTGGCGACCTTCTTTGCTGTTTGCTGCCTGTGACCAGATAGCCTGGATTACTCTACAGAGGATTACTCAGTGGCCCTCAAGACTTGAAGGACTGCCACTCTTCTAGCTGTCTCACGCAAGTGAGTTGCATTGAGCAATTTGTACTGCTTTATAGATAGTTAACTCTTTCTTATCTTATATACCCTTCTCTATATATAAATATATAAAGAGAATTACTAGTGTCTTGGTTTTATTTCTCTAAGAGAACCCTGCCCAACGCAACTGGGTAATAGATAAAATGAAAAAATTTTTTTAATTAATTGAAACAAATGAGTTTGAAAATATGACATATTAAAGCCTTTGAACACAGCAAAAGCATTTATCAGAGGATAGGTTACAAGTACAGCAATCAATGAAAAAATGAGAAAGAAGCCAAAATCAGCACTGTAAGGCAGAATCTTCAATGATTTAAGGAAGAGCAATAGAATTGATCTCAAACAGCAGAAGAAAAGAAATAATAAAATTAGTGCAGAATAAATTAAGTGGAAAACAAAAGCAATGGAAAAAACGAATGAGATAAGAAGTTGGGTTTTTTTAAAAAGAGAGAGAAGGAACAAGAAGACGCAAATATCAAGACTTAGAGATGAAAAGGGCAATATCGTGACAGAACCAAATGAAATTAAAAGAATAATAAATTAATACAAATGACTACTCCAACAAGTTTGAAAACCTGGGCAATAGGAACAAATTTCTAGGAACATCCTACTACTCAAAGTTATATAGACTAATATAGAAAACCTTAACCTTAACCAAAACAATAGGGAAACAAAGAGCAAATCAGTAAAAACAAAACAAAATGAAAAAACCCTCGCAACTAGAAAAGTCCAGGGCCAGGTGGTTTCACAGAGGAATTGCACCAAACATTTGGAGAACTGTCACAAATTCTACACAGACTATTTTAGAATATAGAGAAAGATAGTAAGCTCCCAAATTAACTTTATGAGTTGAACGTATCCCTGATTACAAAACTAGGCAAATGTTCCAGAAAGAAAATTACAAATCAATATCCTTTCTACATAGATGCAAGAATGCTTAACAAAATCATAGCCAATATGATCTGATAATATAAAGTTTTAAAAATACACCGTGATCAAGTGGGATTCCTACTAAGTATACAGGATGGTTCAACATTAGAAGAGGAATCAATGGAATCCACCACATAAAATAAGAATAAGAACTAGTTGATCATATTAACTGATCCTAAAAAAGACAATAAAGGCAATATTAAAATGCTAATGGCCTAAAACTTCTTGCTTAATGGGGAAAACTGAAAGCTTTTCTCCATAAACAGGAATCAGACAAGAATGTCTGCTATCCAGCTATCACCACTCATTTGACATTGTCTTGGAGGTCAAGCTCATTAGACAACAAAAAAGACTCAAAGAAATCTTAGACAAAGAAGTAAAGCTCTTACTATTCACTGATGACATGGTTTTGTATGTTAAAAAACAAAAACAGGGCTGAGCTCTGGTGGCGTAGTGGTTGTGCGCGGGACTGCGGCCCACTGGGATGGAGGTTCAATTCCGGCTCCCAGGAGCAAAGGCTGGGCCTCCTACTCCCACCACCTGAGGGCAGTGATGCCTAAAAAAAAATAAATAAATAAAAAATAAAATAAAAACAAAACAAAACAAAAAAAAAAGCTCATCAAAGAGATTGTTAGAAGCAATCAAAATATTTCTCAATGTGGGATGATATAAGATGAACATGCAAGATAAGTCAGATCTCTGTATAACAAACAATGGACAGAGTTTGAGAAAGAAACCAAGAAAATAATATCATTTACAATAGCTACACCGAAGATGAAATACTTAGGAATAAATCTAATTAGAGAAATGAAAGACTGGAGCAATGAAAATTCCAGAACACTATTGCAAGAAACAATGTGACCTACACAAATGGAAGAATATCCCAAAACCCAAACCAAATTTATTGCCTGAGTTGATACTGACTCATAGTAGACCCTGGTGGTGTTGTGGTTACATGTTAAATGTTAAGATCTCCAGTTCAAAACCACCAGCTGATGAAGAATCAATGATTGCAGCCTTCAGTCTGGATTATAACTCAGTAAAAAGAAGCCCAAACTCCTTACACTTGACCAATAGGAAATATCATGATAAATGGATATAAGATGGCAGTTTACAAGGATTTTGCTTGCTTCCTTTTCCCACTTTTTTGCTTAGGTCTTTTGCTCCACGGTGTCTTTGCTGAATATTTCCCCCGAGTTTCTAGGCTCTCTTTGAGCAATTTTTATGTGCTCTTTTGATAAACGTAATGTCTATCATTATGTCATCTATTTTGTCTTCTGACATTTGTGCTTCTTTCATTGTTCTCTACCCTGTTATAAAGCCCTTATGTTTCTCCCGGGTTTCTTACAAATGATCTTTATAGATATGGAATTTACATATAGCTCTTTGATGATTTTAAGTTCTTTTTTGGTCTTGGGATGAGGTCCAGGTTCTAGTTTTGCCAGCACCATGTGTGGAAATGGAGTGGCAACACAACAGAGGAAGGCCCTCAATGAGCGGGCTTCCACACAGTATCGGCAGCAATGGGTGTAAGCACAGGGCAGTTGTGAAGACGCCGCAGCAGCAGGCCCTGTTTGCTTCTGCTGTGCATCGGGTTGCTATGGAGTGGAACCAACTGGATGGCATTCAACAACACCAAAGCGGATGAGCTTTTCACAACGTAAATTTATCTTGTCCAATCAGTTGAAGGCCTTAGAAGCAAAATCTGTGATTTACCAAGGAAGAAGGCTTCTACGTCAAAACGTCCTGCCAGACTTTTCAGCCTGCACCTGGCTTATCAATTTCGGACACAAGACTGCCAGGCCTGCTGCCTGACCTACAAAATTTGCCAGCCCCCATAGTTCTGTGAGCTAATTTCCTGAAATAAATCTCTCTCTTTCTCTCTCTCTATATAGGAGGCTTTAAAAAGTTTGTAGAAAAATTTAATTTTCTTTTAATTCCATTTTCCTCACCACTTTAAAAAATCTTCTCATATATCTTTATGGCTGCTTCTGTGAAGAACTTTAATTAATACATGGTCTAAGGATAGACAAAAAGATCAATGGTATAGATTTAATATTCCAGAAATAGGTTCACACTTGTATTAGCAGAAATGACGTCAAAGTAATTCAATGGGACAAATGATAATCTTTTCAACAAATGGTGCTTCTGTAATTGAATGACAATATGCAATAAAAATAATATTAATCTCAACCCTTAACTTACATACGTACATCAATTTATTGAAAACAGATAATAGCCTGAAACGTTAAGCGCTAAAATGACACAATTTCTAAAATAAAACTGTTGCATAATTACATTAGGCAAAGATTTGTATGAACCAAAATCAATAAAGAAAAATTGATAACAGCATATTTTAAATTAAAAAAAAATTTTGTGTGTTTATGAGATCTATTGAATGTGAGGATAGATTCAGGATTAGCCTAGAGCAGTGGACGGCAACCTGCGGGCTCACGAGTCATATGCGGCTCTTTCAGTGTGAACGCAGGGCTCTGAAGTCACGTGGAAAACGTTTGAAGGTTATTATTTCAGAACATGGTGATTTCTTTTGTTTGGGAAACCCTATTTAAAGCTCTTGAGTTACTTTAAAGTTGTTAGGAGGGATAGACTTGGCTCTTCGGTCTCAAGAGTTTGCCGGCTGCTGGCCTAAAGCTTAGGAGATCTGGAGCAGGGAAGAGGATGTGGTCTTGTGGTGGCTTCTCCGTGGGTACCCTGAAGTCAGGGTAGCAGGCATAGTGGTCAACAGTGGCTAGGAGGTCGGATCCATTTCTGTGGCTCTTTTACAACAGTACTGGATTAATGTATGTAAATCATTAATCAATTCAGGCACTCATTAGGATTCATTAAAGCTCTCAAAAATTGATCGTCTGTGGTGCCCATTTTGCCGGGAACTGTTGCGCACTGGTGCGATTTCACCATTGGTGAAATTGAAGGTCTTCCACTCAGAAGAAATAAGTGCACAAGAATAAGAACTTAAGGTCTTTGACTTTATTGTTGGCTCTTCCAAACAAAATATCATTGAGATCTCTCACATGGAGTCTTCCAAATTTCCTTATGATGTGGTGCCTCAACCTTTGCCACAGCAGTATGATACAGTGTTCAAATGGCAAGCCCCACTTCAAATATGAACCAGTTTACAGTCAACACTTTAATTTTACACGTGAGAGCATTCAAGCCACTCTCACCAAGGGTTTGCTAGGAAAGCATCTTCCAAATCGCTTGGCCGAGCCAGTAAGTACTCCCAGAGTTGCATCCATTTGTTGAATACATCACGGAATCCTACCCCATAGTAAACAGGATGAACCACAATTTGGATAAATCTCTAAACATTATGCTAACAGAAAGAATGTAGGTAGAAAAGGCTACATCCTATAAGATTTGATTTCTAGTGCATTCAAGAAGGACATATACCATATATACTCAAATATAAGCAAACCCAACTATCAGCAGAGGTACCTAATTTTACCACAAAAACTGCATTTAAAATGTGCTGAAAAACTCGGCTTCTACACGAGTATAGACAGTAAACACTTTTCTAATATTTCTGATGATGCCATCTTCACCCCACTCAGGTTCCAACACTAACAAATCACCTTTCTGTGAGTATCCTGTTTTAACTTCAATATTCTGAGCCACCCTAAAATACCTTCATCACCCATTTTGAAATTTGACTTCCTGCATGGGGCTGTCCTTTTGCTGAATGATGTCCTTCTAACCCTATTGGATCTCCACCCTATCCTGGTGCCACCCTACTAGAGAGATTTTCTTTTCAGTTGCTTTGATACCCCATGCTGGGTCTCTCACAGGGGAATCCCCCTCAGCCTACTCAGGATGTGGCATTCATTGTCTTCCATCTCCTTCCTACCCTGCTAATGCACTGATACTCCACACTTCTAATCCCTACCCCACACGGTCTCTATACCCCACTTTGGGTCACTCCATCCACATGCTCTCTAGTAGAATTTTCTTCTCTTTGGTAGATAGGAAATAGAAATTGTACAACATATGCAAACAAGTAATTTATTCAAGATATTACAAATAAAAACCAATCGTCCATATCTTTTGACTTTCTATAAGTTGTTTCAAATTTTAGGGATGGTGCGGGGATATTTTAAGGATATATAGGGGAATAAGACAACATCCCCAGATAACATAGAAACAAGCTAAAAATGTTCAGCAGTTGTGGTTTCATAAGGGCATGTGTGACAGAAGAGCATGTTGTGACAGTAACGGGTTGTTGTAGCCTTTATTGATACTGTAGGAGATGAGCTTTTGAAGGATTTTGAACAGAGGAATGGTATATACTCATTTTTAAAAGAGTTACTTGTGGAAAGACTGAGGATAGACTAAACTAGAATAGTAGCTAAGAGACTAATGAAGTTTAGAAAACTAGAGTAAATGGTCGTTAAAACTATCATGGTGGTGGGCACACAGAAGGGTCAGATTTAAGAGAAATTTTTGAAAGAATATTTATGTAAATCTAATCCAGTAGTTTTGAGGTGTCTGTAGGATTTTGAGATACAATGTCCATAAATTGCAAATGCAGGCACTTATTTAAACAGTTATTAGCATATAATATCCAGGGAGAATAAGGGTCATTGGTATAATACCCAGAGAGACTAAGAGGAGGACTGGGTCTAGAACTGTGTTAGTTTCTTATTACTCCTGCAACAAATTACCGAAGACTTAATGGCTTAAAGCAATTTCATTACTTTACTGCCATGGAAGTCAGGAATTCTAAAATGGGTGGCAGCAGAGCTGAACTCTTTCTTGAAGTTCTAGGGGAGGATTTATTTCCTTTTTCTTTTTTTCCCGATTCCTAGAGGCTGCCCTCCTTAGCTCCTGGTTCTTCATCTTAGCTCCTTTTCTCTCTCTGCTCTGACATCACTTTGCCATCTCTGTAACTTTGGCCTTCTTGCTTCCCTTTTATGAAGACTGTGTAATTACATTGGGCTCACCCAAGTAATCCGACATAATATCCCCCATCTCAGTAGCCTTAAAGTAATGATATCTGCAAATTCTTTTTACTCTGTATGGTAGCATATTCACAGGTTCTGGGGATCGGAATTTGAACAATTTTGAAAGACTCATTTTCCTGCCTAAGGAATCCCAAGGAAAAAAACAAGGAAAAGGAGTCCTCTTTTTTTTTTGTTTTTTGGGCATCACTGCCTTGGTGGTCTAGTGCTGCTCCTGAGAGCCGCTGCTGGATTCGAACCGCCAAGCCTGCAGGCCCCAGTCCTGCACTCAAACCAAGGAGTCCTCTTAAGCATATTTGTCTTGGTGTAACTATGGTTACTTCCCAGAAATCTGTGTTGGACAAAGCATAACCGGAATACTTTTTAGAAGAAGGATGGTGAAGCTTCTTCTTACAGACTTTGGATATATTTCCAGAAGAGTCCCGGGAGAAGGAAGGGCATCATGCTTGGCAAGGTGGAGAGTCAGTGGAAAAGAGGAAGACCCTCAATGCGCTAGACTGACACAGTGACTGCAGCAATGGGCTCAAGCATGGCTATGAACCAGCACCTAAATCAGCAACCATTTGGGCATAAACTTTGGGTATATTTAACTCTGCCCTTCAAGGTATACCCGATTCTTGTTCCCTTCCAGTCACCTAATTTTGTTCATTTTTTCTTAGTGATGTATTTGAAATCTACCCCTTCTTGTCCATTCCAGACAACACCGCACTTCTTCATATTGTCTGTAACTTATGCCTGGAATACTGGGACTATGTTATTGTTCTCTGTGTGCTTTGTCCTTTCACTTTTGTTCTATCCTAGCCATCAATTTCATATTAACCTTTGTAAAATGCTGTGTAGGCCATTTTACCTCCTCTGTTAAAAAATTTTCCATGATGCCTGTGTGTACCACTACTATTTCCTTATGCATGAGAGTCTGTGCCTTACAACTCCCTTATTTCATTTGCCACTATCCTCCTTTATTTTAGTTTAACTTGTCTTCCTGCATATGATATGCACCTTATTATTTTTTAAAAATCTATATTTAACTAAAGAGACCTGATGCTGCTATGGGTTAGTTATTGGGTCTGCTATCTGTAAGGTTGGCGGTTCAAACCCACCAATCACACTCTGCTTCTATAAAGAATTACAGTCTCAGAAAACACATAGAGGGTCATTATGAATCCTAATCAACTCAATGGTGGTGCAATATACTTGACTATCCCTTGGTGCCAAATGGAAAGTTGGTGGTTCAAGTCCACCCAAAGATATCTTGAAAGTAAGTCTTTTCTACTTCTGAAAAATAAGCCATTAAAACCACCTGGAGCTCAGTTCTATGGCACATATGAGTTGGAATTGGCTAGTTGGCAATGAGTTTTTTAGGTTATATACAACATTGCATTATAAATTTGATTTCTGTGCACATCGTATGAGATGAGGTGCTGTTTCCCTTCATTGTTTGCTCAAATGGTTCTTTTAAGATTGCCAGCCAGAGATTATCTCACTTGAAAATTACTGAGCGACTTACTTGGTTAAGGTTCTGGTTGCCCCAGGCCTGATGTAGTTAAAGAAGGGAGAAAGAACAAGAAGAAGATGTTGTGAGGTACTGTAAGTCAGTTCTAACCCATAGCCACCCTCTGTACAGCAGAATAAAACACTGCCTGGTCCTGCACCATTCTCACGCCAGGCCTCGCTTGAGCCCATTTTTGCAGCCACCAAGTCAATCTATCTTGCCAAAGACCTTCCTCTTCTTTCCTGCCCATCTACTTTACCAAGTATGATGTCTCTCTCCAGGGATTGGTCTCTTTGGGTAGCATGTCCAAAGGATGTGAGACAAAGTCTCACCATCCTTGCCTCTAAGGAGCATTCTGGTCATACTTCTTCCAAGACAGGTTTGCTTGTTCTTTTGAACAAATATGAGACTTTGAATATTGCTTGCCAACACCAATTCCAATACATTGATTCCTCTTCAATCGCCTTTATTCAAGGTCCGATTTTCAGATGCATGTGTCGCAATTGAAAATTTCAGGCGCAGGTTAATTCTCAAAGGAACATCCTTGCTTATGCAGCACTTTAGGGAGGTGTTGTGCAAATAGACCCAATGCAGTGCACCCTTTGATTTCTCGACTGCTGCTTCCATGAGTATTGCTTGTGGATCCAAGAAAGATAAAATCCTCAACAACTGCAAACTTACCTCTGTTTATCATGATGTTTCCTATTAGTCCAGGTGTGAAGATTTGGTCTTCTTTACATTAACCTGTGATCCATACTGAATAGTGAAACTGAAAAATAATGTCAGAGGGAACCTACATCCACACTATTTCACATGTGAGTTTCATTACTGTGAAAGACCATCTCAGTAGATAACTGGGGCTTAATCCACCTAGCTGTATTCCTATGTATAACAGAATAAAAACTTGTTGATCCTCTGCTTTCTTCACAATAATAGACATGTTTGAGCCCATGATTACAGCCACTGTATCAATATATCTCATTCAGAGTCTTCCTCATTTTCACTGACCCATGACTTTACCAAGCATAATGTTCTTTTCCAAGGCCTGATTCCTCCTGATAACATGTCCAAAGTCATGAGATGACTTTTCATTTTTTGAGCATTCTGGCTGCACTCATTCTAAGACTGATCTGTCTGTTTTTCTGACAGTTCTTGGCATATTCAGTCTTCCTTGACAACACGGTAATTCTAATGCATCAATTCTTTGGTCTTCATTTTTATTGTTCAGCTTTCACATGATTATGGGGTGATTTTAAAAGATCATCACTTGGTCAGGTGCATCTATGTCATTCTGATAGTTTGGTTTTGTGTCAACTTGGCTGGAAGATCCTCTGTGGTTTGGCATTAATGCCTCCCAAGGAAGGTCCAGGTCCACAACCTGATGACATTTTCTTGGAGGTGTGGCCTTTTTAATATCTATAAATAGACACTGAGGAGGACTAGTTTTTGCCTTCCTCCTGCTGGCCTCAATCCCAGGATTTTAACCATTAACCCATCACCTGACTTGCCCAGCCCTGGGAGCTGTGGATAGCTTGCAATGTTTGTTGCCTTGGATACACTCAACTCTGCCTCCTCCAACCAATGGTCTTCCCGCATCCTGCTTCGTCTTTCTGCTTCCTGCTGTTTGGTGCAGAAGGTACATGAGTCTGGAAAAGTCTCCAGTTTAGGGAATAACAAGTGATACAAAATCAATGGCAAGGAGAATATAGAACGCATGGTGGGGCCTGATCCAAAATAATGTAGCCGAGAGGAATTACTAAAACATGAATGAAAGTTGAACATGATAGTGGGACAAGAAGAAAGTAAAAGGAAATAGAGAAAATAACTAGGAGGCAAGGGACATTTATAAAGCTTTAAATACAGTCATGTACATATGTAAATATATTTATATATAAGGGAAATAGATCTATGTATATATAGTTATATGTTAATATTAAGGTAGCAGATAGACATTGGGCCTCTACTCAAGTACTCCATCAAGGCAAGAACACTTTGTTCTAATACCCTGGCATTCTATGATGCTCATCTTACTGACACAATCACTGAAGACAAAATGGGTGTATAAGCAAATGTGCTTAAAAAGCTGATGGTACTTGGCTATCAAAAGATATAGCATCAAGGGTCTTAAAGACTTGAAGATAAACATGCAGCCATCTAGGTAAGAAGGAACTAAGTGCACATGGATGAAGGACACCAGCCTGTGTGATCATGAGATGTGAATGGGATTAGGTATTAGGCATCAAAGACCCAGAACAGAATATCATGTCAATGAGAATGAGGGGGAGAGTGGAGTGGAGACCCAAAGCCCATCTGTAGACAATTGGACATCCTCTAACAGAAGGGTCACAGGGAAGAGATGAACGAATCATGGTGCAGTATAGCCCTGTCAAAATATTCAACTTTCCTCTAGTTCTTTAATGCTTCCTACCTGCCCCACCCCCGGCCCCACTATCATGACCCCAATTCTACCTTACAAATCTAGTGAGACCAGAGTATGTGCATGGCTACAGATAAGAGCTGGAAATACAGGAGAATCAGGATAAATAAATCCCTCAGGACCAATCAAGAAAGTAGTAATACCAGGAAGTGGGGAAAAGATGGGGGAGTCGATCACAATGATCTACATATAACCCCCTCCCAGGTGGACTGGCAACACAAAAATGGGTGAAGGGAGACATCAGTCAAAGCAAGACATGAAAAAATAATAATTTATAAATTATCAAGGGTTCAAGAGGGAGGGAGGGTAGGAGAGGGAGGGGGAAAATGAGATAATACCAAGGGCTCCAGTAGAAAGAAAATGTTTTGAAAATGATGATGGCAACATCAGTGCAAATATGCTTAAAACAATGAGTGGATGAATGGATTGTAATAAAAGCTGTACAAGCCCCCAATAAAATTATTTTTAAAAAGTAGTCTCCAGTTTAGCAGACCAGACAGGGGCCTGCCAGCTCTGAAGTAGTACAGGTCACGATATGAATTTTTTTCATGATACAGATTTCTTTCTTATATGTATATGACAGTCATAAGTTTTGTTTCTCTAGAAAACACAACCTGACACAGTCATCAAAGTGTATGTTGACTTTTTTTGAGACTTGAAAGACATCTCTTACAGCAGGTTTTCTCAATTTGATACATCGTTTGGTTTCTTGACTGCTGCTTCCTTGATGTTGATTATTCATTAATACTTTATATTAACTTGGACTTTTTATGAGATCCTGTAAATGAATCTATATAAAATATCAGTTATTTATACAGTTTGTAACTGTGTTTATGCTATGCATGGATATGTCTGTGCATACATACATGTATTTACATTTGTGAATATAGGCACACATACACTACATGCACTAAAATATATCAGACTGAAAGATAATCCATTTAGTACATTTGGCACCAGTTGGCCAGGTTGAAATTTTGCTTAATGATTCAGGAAGAAAAATACTTTAAAAAGAAATATAACCATGCTACAGTTGGTTCAATATTTGTTTATATAATTGATATAGTCTTTACAAGAAAATGCCATTCATGTGCCAATATTTTACTAATTAAACTTCACCTTAAATCTTTTTTTTCTCAGAGATATCTGTCATATGCAGTAGTTTCATGTGAGAGTTTGCACAACCTAGCTATTTGATAAGTATCCACAAGATGGTGCCATGGTTAACATGTTCACTTGAGAATTTGAGAACTAGGAAGAATATGTTTCATTCTCCAATATATAGGACTACTACTTTATATCAAAATTTGGTATGACATATATCTAATTGATAATGCTTTCTTATACTACTCATTTACATTCAAATCTTCAAATTACTATGTTTTAATATAAAAAAAAATTATCTCTCTAAAAAATTTACTGAGAGAAAATATTAAGCAGAGAAATAATATACAAAGTTGCTTATAAAGATATTAAATTGGCTTTTATACTTTTGAAACTATTAGTTATGTTTTGAATGATATCTTTCTTTAGCTTTCCTATCAGGATTAAAATAATATCCAATTACCTAGCATAAGTTAAATTTAGATATGAGCAAGATCTTTATCAAAGAAAACGAAAAACAAAAACAAAAGTACTTTAAAGAAGAGCTTGTAGGCAGAGTCATAGAGTTAGTAATAGTTAATAATATTTCGGTTAGTTGTAATTTTAGCTATAAAATTTTGTTATCATCATGGTAATAAGGATAGTGTGCTAATAAATTTTTAAGAGAATCATTTTTTTAAACTGAATATTTTTTCTTTTTTAAAGAAAAATACTTTTATTGGAGGCGCTTACATCTGTTATCACAATCTGTACATTCACCCAGTGTGTCAAGCACATCTATCATCATCATTTTCAAAGCATTCTCTTTCCACTTGAGTCCTTGAGACTGGCTCCCCATTTCTTCCCCCTCTCCCCTGCCTGTTCTCCCTCTAGTGGAGTCTAGTTTGTCAATCTGAAGATAGCAATGAGACCTCTGTGTGGACATGGCTTTCTCCTGAGAGTTCTGGGAAATCTGGCCGTATTTTCTCCTTGCAAGTGAAAGACTTACCACTCAATCCCTTAGAGATGCTCTGCTGACAAGACACAAGGATGTGAGACATTCTGGAGGAGAAGCCACATGGACTTGCCCTGAGTGAACCAGACCTCAAAAGTCAGAAAAGCCATGTAGAGACTCCTTTCAGCGCTGAGATGCTTGAGAAGCCACAGAGAGGCCCCTGCCAGTGCTAAGATGCTTCTACCACCATTGGATACACAAGACTTGGCACCCACTGGTCTGTAATTGTCCTGGTGTCATTGCATGTGCCTTATAAATCTGAAGAAGACTTTATAGACTGGTATGGACATATGGGATAAGAGTGTGGGCTTGAACTGGACTGGCTTGGGATGTTTTCTCAATGTTCCATTCCTCTTGTATATAAACCTCTCCCTTATTTACATATGAGTGTTTATGAATTTGTTTCTCTAGTCTACCCAGACTAACACAGGAAGTTAAGACCAACAAAACAATAAAACAACAGCAAGAATAAGAAAGTCACTAACAAAAAGGTAAAAGCCTATAAATAGTTCAAGGTCTGCTTGTTGGCCTTTACAAGTATCTTCCAGCGGAGTCTAATGGGGTGCCACACTCTTGTCTCTGAAGTTCATCCTTGGTATTCCCTGGGGATTGCATCACTTTGTTTTCCCTCCTGCTCTATTGACACCCCAGCACCTCACCCCAACGTGATGGGGTCAGACTGTGCACAATTCTCACACTGTGTCCAGTGCTGTCCCCTGAAGTACTATGGTCCAATGAGGGAATGTGGTGTTTCAGGGTAGGGCCAGTCCTATGGTCCTCTCTGTGCATTGTGTGCTCTGAGCAGAAATATCTTTCTAGGGACTTGGTGGGTCAGAATATCCTCCCCTCCCTCTCCATCCCTTTTTGTTTCTCCCATGTGCTTCATTCAGGTGTACCCCTCTCCCCAAGCTACAGTCCCAGTACTGTCATTGAAAGCACACCCTTCAAGAGGAGTAGTGTCCACACAGTTGGAGTTGGGGCTGGCCCCTCTGACCCCTCTATTTGTACCTTGGTACATGCCAGTATGTTGTGTTCATGTCTTGAGAAAGCCTGGTCTTTCTCTCCCTCTTCTGTGGAGCTATAAGCAATACCCTTCCCTTGGGTTCCCTTGGCCTCTCCCCAACCCCCACCCATGTCTTTTCTTTTTGTTTTTTTCCCCTTTTTCTCCCTTTTATTTAGTTGACTGATGTATATATTCCTGGATTGGGTTTGGCCCCTGCCACAGTTGCTGAACTTCACCCCAGGGATATATGCATATAGTGGCTTTTCCCCTTTGGCCCATTTTTGTTTTTTGTTTTTTAATAAGTTTACCTCAGTGGAATCATGTTGTATTTAACTTTTTGTGCTTGGCTTACTTCACTTAGCATGATTTCCTCCAGTTATTTCCATATGGCAATATGCTTCATACATTCATCACTGCTTTCTAGCAATGCATAGTACTTGTATGTATGTACTACAGCTTTTTGATCCACTCCTCTGGACATGTGGGTTGTTTCCAACTCCTTGAGTGTGAGTGTGAACTGTGCCACAATGGGAACATTGGAGCACAGATGTCTGCCTATGGTTTGTTGCTTATCTCTTCTGGGTATATGCCTAGTAGAAGGATTCCTGAGTCATAGGGTAGTTCAATTTCCATCTGTTTTAGATATCACCAAATTGATTTTCATAGTGGCTGTACATACCTACAGGTCCACCAGCAGTGGATGAGAGTTCCTATCTCCTCACAGCCCCTCCAATTATGATGGTATTTATATCTGAATAGCATTAAACTTATATAGTGCCTTAGGCAGAACTGACATCTTTACTATATTAAGTCTTTCAATTCATGAGCATGGAATATTTTTCCATTGGTTAAGGTCATTCTCAGAGTCTTGTAATAGTGTTCTGTAGTTTTCCTCTTATAAGTCTTTGGGGTTTTAGTCAGGTATATTCCTAGTTATTTTAATTTGTGCTTGGCTATTGTAAATGGTACTTTTTAATTGCCTCTTCTGTGATATTGCCTGATGTGTATAGCAGTCTGATAGACTTCTGTTTGTTGATCTTGTATCCTGCCACTCTGCCATATTCCTCCATTGCTTCCAACACCACGTGTGGAGTTTTGGGGATTTTCAATATATAAAGTCATATCATCTGCAAATAATGATAGTTTTGCTTCTTCTTTCCCCAGATAAATACCTTTGATGGCTTTTCTTTATCTATTGTCAGCGAGGACCTCCAGAACTATGCTAAATAGAAGTGGGAACAAGGTGCATCCTTGTCTGGTTCCCTTTGTCAATGGAACTCTTTTCATCTTTTCTCCATTAATTACCATGTTGACTGTTGGTTTTTAATGTAGAGCTTGTATAATATTGAGGAGTTTTCCTTCCATTCCTATCTTCTTCACTGTCTTAAACAGGATTGGATGTTGGATGTTGCCAAATGCTTTTTCCCCATCTATTGATATTGTCATGTGTTTCTTATAATTTTTCAAGTCAATGTGGTAAATAATGCTGATGGACTTTCATATGTCAAACCATTCCTGTATCTCTGGTATGAATCCCACTTAGTCATGGTGAATTATCTTTTTAATATGCTTTTGTACTCTGTTGACCAGCTTTGATGTTCATTAGGGATATTGGTCTGTAGTTCTTGATTCTTGTGGGATCCCTGCCCAGTTTCAGTAATAGAGCAATACTAGCTTTATAGAAGGAGTTCAGGATTTTGCCATCTTTTTCTTTGTTCTGGAAGAGTTTGTGTAGAATTGGTGTCAATTCTTCCCTGAATGCTTGGTAGAATTTTCCTGTGAAGCCGTCTGGCCCAGGGAATTTTTTGTTGGTAATCCCTTGATAACCTTGTCTACTTCTTCTATTGCTATGGGTCTGCTGAGGGACTTGATAGTCTACAGATGAATTGTTTTTCCAAGTATTTGTCCGTGTTTTCCAAGTTGTGGAATTCATTAGAGTACAGGCCTTCATAGTTCTGTGTAATTATTCTTTTGATTTCATTTGGGTCCATTGAAATGTCTCCTGTCTTGTTCCTCATCCTTGCTATTGACATTTATCCCTTTCTTTTTTTGGTTAGGTCTTCCAGAAGAGAATCATTTTAGGGAAGTATTATGAAGGAAAAATTTAGATATTTGTTGAGTGAGTGGGAAGAGTTTCTAAATATAACGAATGATGTGTAGCAGAAACAGAATGGAATTAAAGCAAATGAAGAGGAAAGCTAGGACATGAGTAAAAGTGAAGTAAAAAAAGGATTGTTGAGTGCTTTGATGCCTGGTACCTGATCCCTTCAACAACTCTTGGTCACACAGGCTGGTGTGCTTCATCCATTTGGGTTTTGTTGTTTCGGAGCTAGATCACCACTTGTTTAACTTCAAGCCTGTAAGACTCCAGATGCTATATCTTTTGATAGCCTTCAGCCTTCTTCACCACTTTTGCTTGTGCACATTTTTGTCTTCGGTGATTTTATCAGGAAGGTGGACATGCAATCATATGATTTTCAGTTCTTTGATGCATGATAACTGATCCCTTTATGTCATTGTAAATGAGGAAGAATACAGATTGGTGACCCAAAGCCCATCTTTAGGTGAAGTGACATCTCCTTACAGAAGGGTCATCGGGAGATGATGAGTCAATTAGGCTACAATGAAGCAATAATGAAATATGAAACTTTCCTGTAGCTCTTAAATGCTTCTCCCTCCACTCCAACTATCATGATCCTAATTCTACTTTACAAATCCGGCTAGACCAGACGATGTACACTGGTACAGATAGAAACCGGAAACATGAGGTATCCAAGATAGATGATCCCTTCAGGACCAGTGGTGAGAATGATGATAACAGGAGGGTGGAGGGAAGGTGGAGTAGAAAGGGGAAACTGATTACAAGGATCTACATATAACCTCCTTCCTAGAGTACAGATAATAAGGAAGTGGATGGAGAGAGACATTGGATAGTATATGATATGACAAAATAATAATAATTTATAAATTATCAAGGGTTCATGAGGGAGGGGGAGCAGAGAAGGAGGGGAAATATGAGAAACTAATACCAAGGGCTTAAGTAGAAAGAAAATGTTTTGAGAATGATAATGGCAACAAATGTACAAATGTGCTTTGCAAAAAACAGATGCATGTATGGATCTTGATATACAAGGTCCCAATAAAATGATTTTTTCAAGAAGGTTTGCTAGGAAAGAGCGATATATGTCTCTAAAGAGATTTTCTACACACATCTCAAAATCATTAATTTAAGAAGTTGTCTTTAAATTTTTTTTGTATTTCTCTATTATGGTGCACAATTATTAGTTCTGCCTGAAACCTTGAAATCCTCTTTGATTTCCCAATCCCTTTTTCCTTGACGTCACAAGGCTTTGTCAATTCTTCTGTGCAAAAGCCTAATGTTTTCCTCTTCATTCCTGACTTAGTGAAAAACCTTCTAGATGTTTTTCTATCCCTTTTCTGGAATCAACTTTCATAATTTATATTTTGGTAAAGTAACTTAAAAAATATTCTCTCTTTTTTATTTAATTATTCTGGACTTTATAGTTCTCCAATGATTGCCTCTTTTCTTCCATCTTCTAATAATCACGTCTCATTGCTAACCACAAAATCATCTGTTTATTTAGTCCAAATAAACTAGTAAGAAGCAGATTGGAT
>PVJH01003709.1:0-137246 GCA_004026705.1 Nesogale talazaci | reverse complement strand
AAATGGGACTTACTTAGAATAAAACACATGTGTACATCAAAGGACTTTACCAAGAGGGTAGCCAGGCAACCCACAGACTGGGAGAGGATTTTTAGCAACAGTGCAACAGACAAAGGGCTTATAACAAAAATCTACAATACCCTCATCTCAAGCAAGAAGATGAAAACAGATAATCATATGAAGAAATGGGAAAAAGAACTGAAAAGAAGTTTCACTAGAGAGGAGGTCCTTATGGCCAATGAACATATCAGAAAATGCTCCCGCTCACTAGCCATCAGAGAAGTGCAAATCAAAACAACCTTGAGATATCATCTAACACACTTAAGGCTAGCCAAGATCAGAAAATCAGAGTGCAACAAATGTTGGAGGGGATGTGGTGAAATAGGAACACTTCTACATTGTTGGTGGTCGTATAGATATGTACAGCCCCTGTGGAAAGCAGTCTGACGATATTTAATGAAAATGGAAGTTGAACTACCCTACAATCCAGCTATACCACTATTGGGTATATACCCAGAAGAGGCAAGAAATAAACCACAGCCAGCGGTATGCACACCAATGTTTATTGCAGCACAATTCATAATCGCAAAGACATGGAAGCAAGCTAAATTTCCATCAGTAGATGAATGGATTAGCAAACTCTGGCACATACACACAATGGAATACTATGCCTCACTCAAAAGCTCGGATGAACACATGAAACACATCTCTCCGTGGGAAGAACTGGAGGAAATTATGCTAAGTGAAGTTAGTCAATCACAAAAGGAGAAATACTGCATGAGCTCCCTGAGGTAAGTAGAAACAGTATGGTGAGTATAAAAGAGAAAACTTCTGTACCATAACAATTGGTCCGAGAAGTAAGGTAAAGGGAGGAGGGAGGACCAAACCCAGGGAGGTACACGTTGGATGCAACACAGTAAGGGGAGAAAGATGAGGGGGTAGAGGGGATAGGGAGATAAAAGGGAGTTCAAAAAGGAAAGGATAGCAGAGGGAAAAGGGCACTAATCTACCCGGGGTTGGGGGGGGGGGGAGAGTACTGGTCTAGTCTTCACAGAAACCCGAGTGGGCAAGTAGTTCCTACCACAAAACACCCTGTAGGACAGCATGGATGCATGGAAGGATGCAAGAAAAGAGAGAGCTACAGAGCTGGAAGCAACCAGAGTCTGATGGGCTCCCTCTCTAGAAGTGGGCATGGCAGAGAACAGGCTGGGGGAGGGGCCAGCATCCCACACCCACAGGGAAAAATACAAGAAGGGAGGAAGAGGAAGAGTCCTGAACAATACTTGTGAGATTTTGTAGAAGTGGCGGGATTTGTTTCTTGTTCTAGTGTTATTAATGATACGGGTTCCTTATGTGCCCTTAATAGTTCAGTTTTTGTTTGTGGCAGCAATAGGGTTTTTACCCAGTTATCCAGCATTTGGACAGAGTTATGTGTGCTAGCCTTTCTCCTTCCAGACATAGATATTATTCCTGGAAACGAACCTGTCCCTATCCCTGCTATTGATTACATGGCAGGAAGAGCTAAAGGGCAGTGCAACTAGGTGACCTATTTGTAAGATTAGGGACCAGCACTGCAGTGGCCTTTGGAACTGCAACATACCAAGTTATCTAGGCAGCTAATCTCGGATATGCAGGCCTCATCAGGCACTACACAAGATTTGCAAGAACAGGTAGATTCTTTAGCAGAAGTAGTATTACAAAATAGAAGAGGTTTAGACTTACTTGCTGCAGAGCAGGGAGGTATTTGTTTGGCTTTACAGGAAAGATGCTGTTTTTATGCCAACAAATCTGGAATCATAAGAGACAAAATCAAGTGGCTGCAAGAAGACTCGGAGAAGAGAAGTAAGGAGTTGACCAACAATCCACTGTGGACCGGGCTCAATGGACTGTTGCCTTACCTCTTGCCACTGTGGGGCCCCCTCGTTAGTTTATTGCTTTTGCTTTCATTACGGCCAGTATTATTCAACAACCTCATGGCATTTATTAAGTAACAGATTGAGACCATTCAAGCAAGGCCCCTGCAAGTTCATTACTGTCGCTTAGAGATGAGCGATCTCGAACAGAGTGGCACACACGACTAGTATGTGATAAGACACTCTGCCTTCATGAGCTGAACTTGACAGCCAATGACGGGTAAGATCAGGAGCACTCTTTACCAACCTAAGACAGGCCATGGTGACATTAGAAGGCCATTGACCGATGACGGGTAAGGACTGAGTGTGTGTCCTGACAACCTAAGACAGGCGGAGTTCCCGGGAGTATATTACTTGAAAAAATAAAAAAAGGGGGACCTGTCAGGTGCCGTCAGGCCCAGACATGCTTGACCTGGCTACAGGCTGGATATGCCTGAACTCTGTTGCAGTTTGTTGCCTGGGGTTTGTAGTTTGTCGCCTTTGTAACTGTAAACAGCCCTGGCCTCTGAAGCCTGACTGGCAGCTGTGCTGCCATTCACCTGTTAATTTTGAAGATCACGATGTGCTAATTGTCTAAGCTTGCTTGCCCTATAAAACTGGCTTACTTCTCCCAAATCAGAAAAAAAAAAAAAAAGAACCTCACCCCACCCCATCCCAGAAAAGATGTAACTACTGAAACAACATATGTATGTATGTATGTATGTATGTATACATTATGATGAGTGCTTTATGAATCTCCAATAAAATGAATTAAAAAAATTAAAAAAAATTCTAATGTAAAAAAAAAGAACTTCTATTAAAAACATTATTTATTCAAATTTGTGCATTAACCATAAAAGTTATTGATGAAGACATTCTACTTTATAATCCAAGTATGCAATTAAAATGCATTGATAGTTATTAGCAATTGAAAGGTAAAGTTGGGAGCAAGGAGGAAGAAATAGTATTTGTAATATATTGAACTGTGATAAAAATGAAGTTGAAGATTGAATTATAGAGTTATACAAGGCCAGAATATCTCAAGAACAAATTTGAAACAGTTAACATTAATGACAGAAGACCTGATGAATTGTGGGAGGGCATCAAGACCATTAAAACATGTAGAAAAAGTTAAAGATCAAAGGGGATGTCCGAAGAGATTCTGAAACTTTCTCTTAATTGTAGAGTAGCTTTTGTAAAAAGGTGGAAATTAAGGAGCTGAATAAGAAATTTTCAAGAGTGATCTGAGAAGAAAAAATAAAATATTTTAACAAAAGGTGTAAAGATCTAGAACTAGAAAATTTTTAAAAATGAACAACAGGCTTAGTGTAGCTTAAACTGAAAGAACTTAACAAAACATTTAATTTTCACATTGAAATTTTCTTAGATTCTATCGCAAAATATTGAATGATGCACGAAGCATAAAAATAATATGAAAAGAAATGCACAGAGTCACTGCGCAAAAGAGAAAGTTGTTGATATTCCATCAGGTTAGGAAGCAGCATATTTGCAAAAACCAATTGTGCAAATGGAAGACGTTTACTAGATGCATTATTCAGCAAGAGGGTCCAGGAATTGATGGAATACCGATTAGAAAGTTTCAACATTCTAACAAGCTGAAGAAATACTCACTTGTCTATGTCAGACAATTTGGAAAACAGTTAATTGGTCAACTGAGTGGAAAAGATTCATGCTTGTGTCCTTTCCAAAGAAGGTTGACCCAATAGAATGTTCATACTATAGAATAACAGCATTGATATCACATCCATGTTATTTTTTTCCTGAAAAACATCCAACAATGGTTGCAGGAGTATGTTGACAGAGAGCTACCAGAAACTCGGTTCTGATGCAAAAGAGGAGGTGGAATAAAGAATATCATTCCTGGTGTCTCAGGGAATTTGGCTCAAAGCAGAGAATTCCAGAAAAATGTTTATTTTTGTTTCATTGCCTCTTTGACTCTGTAGATTATAATAGCTTGTCAATGGCCTTGAGAAGAATGGGAATTCTAGAATATTTCATTCTCTTTTTTCAGAATTTGAACATGGATCAAGAAGCAATTGTGTGAACAGAACAAGGGAGAATTGCAACTTTTAAAATAGGAAAGATTTGTGTTAGGATTTATCCTTTCACCATTGTTCAATGTGTAAGTTATCAAATCATCAGAGAAATTGGATTATATGAAGAATAATGTAATATCAAGATTGAATGAAGGCTTAATAACAAACTCTGATATGTAGATTTCATAACCTTGCTTGCTGAAAGTGAAGAGTGTCTGAATAAATTGCTCATGGAAATGAAAAATTGCAGTCTTCATGTTGAATAACAACTCAATATATGGAAGATCAAAATCCTCACACCTGGACCAATAGATAGCCTCATGATAAATGAGGAGAAAAGTTAAAGTCAAGGCTTTTGTCTTGCCTGGTTCCACAATCAATTCTTATGGAAGCAGCAGGTGAGAGGACTGAAAAGCAAGAATGTTACTTTAAGAACCAAGGTGAACCTGAACCAAGCCATGGTATTTTTCTTTGCATTATCTACATGTGAAAGATTGCTATTGAATAAGGAAGACCATAGAAGAATAGTTGTCTTTGAGTTTGCTGATGGAGAAAAATAATGAAAGTTCCATGGACAGCTAAAAGGACAAACTGATCTGTGTTTGAAGTAAGGTCAGAGTGCTCCTTATTGTCAAGGGTAGCATTACTTCATCTTATAAACTTTGATCATATGGTTAAAAGGGACAAGTCCTTGAAAAGAACAGCATGCTTGATAAAGTGGAGGGGTAGCAAAATGAGGAAGGCCCTCCACTAGATAGATGGACACAGGAGCTGCATCAATGAGTTGTCATAGGAACAAATGTGAAGTTGCCATAAGACTTTGAACCTACAATGATTGCAAAGTTAAAAAAAAAGTCATACATTTCAATAGTGCAATCATATCAAGAGGAATTGTACAATCAACACCAAAATCAATTTTAGAACATTTTCTTCCGTAAACTCATTGTTCATGTAATTACATTGTTCAACTGTGGCAAAAATGTATACAGCAAAATATTCTCTAATTCTCTAACTTCTGCATGTGTAGTTCACTGCCATTGAATATATACTTCATGTTGTGCAAGCATTATATCTTTTTCTTCTGTGTCTCACCAATGTCAACATAAATTCTAGACCCCCTAAGCAAAGGTTCTTCCTCCTTCACCCACAGGACAAGTTTGTTTTCTCTTTTTTTTAAAAAAAATATTTTTCTGGGTATAATATTCACATGTCATACATTCCATAGTTAAAATGCTTTTAAAAAGTGTGTGTATATATCATCACAAATTCTAGTGCTCTCTCCCCACCTTCTACATTCACTGTGTATATATCCTTCCTCTGTGATTCATAAACTGGGAAATCTAATGGAAACAGTTAAAACAAAAACAATGAAACAGAACTAAGAAAATAATAGTAATAGAAAAATAAAAATGAAGAGTGAGAAAGAATGCTTTTTAATCCTGTTTTGTGGTCCCCTATTAACTTCTCTAATAATCCCTCTTTGTTCAGGAACAAACTGAATAGAAAATATCAAAAGACCATTGAGAAAATATGGAAAAATATTAATTAAATGTGCAAAAACCTAGAGTTAGAAAACCAAAAAGAAAGAACACACACACTCGATGTATCTTAAATCCAAAGAACTAAAGAGAAAAAAAAGCAAGCTTCATTTTGTAATATTAAAAGATTCTAAGACTAAAATATCGAATGATGCAGGAAACATCCAAAGATGATGGAAAGAACACACAGAGAAATTGTACTAAGAAGTTAGTCTATATACAACGATTTAAGAAGGTAGCATATGACCAAGAACCAATGGTATTGAAGGACAAAGTTCAAGCTGCACTGATAGGATCAATCAAGATTTAAAAACTTGATGCAATAGAAATTAAAATGTTATAACAAGAACATACTTTACTATTCCAGGAGATTTGGAGACAATTACCTGGCCAACTGACTGGAAGAGTTCCATATTTGTACTCCTTTCAAAGAAAGATGAGAAAATAGAAGGTTGAAATGTAGTACAAAAGAATTGATATCACATAAAATTTTACAGAAGGCCATCCAGCAACAACGAGATGGCAGAGGCTCAGTCTGGATTCACAATAGGACTTGAAACAAGGGGTATCATTGCTGATGTCAGGTGGTGCTTCTCTGAAAGCAGAGAATATTAGAAAGTTTTCTTATTGAGTATCCAAAGGCACATGACTATGGAGATCTTAACAAACTATTGAAAGTCTTAAGATGAATGGGAATCCCAGAAGTTCATACATGATTCAAGAGTCAGTGGTACAATTAGCATACTGCACAGTTAAAATCAAGTAAGGTATACCTCAAGGTGGTATCATTTCATCATAGTTATACATTCTGTATCTTGAGCAAATCATCAGAAAAGTTAGATTATATGAAGAAGAATGTGGTATAATGATTGGAGGAAGGCTTATTATAACACGCATAGAATGGAATGAAAGTGGGGAATAGAACTCAAAATGATAGAGTTGGATTTAATGGTCTTCTAGTAATCTCTTCATTCATGATCTTTAAGCAAGCTTCAAGTCTGGACTTGCATTCCTCACACATGGTTCAGCTTTCAAACAAACCATATACAGACCTATAGGTTCACCTACCTATAAGGTGAACACGGAGTTTGCAGTCCTGACAACATTCAGGTATACAAGTTAAAAAAAAGTATTTTCCAAGAAGCAAAATTCAAGAATGGCAAGGGATAAGAAAGAAAGATAGATGGAAACTAGAGAATACAGCAAATTGAGCAATGTTACATTCATATTGTGATGTCTTATAAAAGAAAAGTGTGTGAATTATTGAGTAGAAAACCAACTTGTTCCTTAAACTTTTACCCAAATCATACTAAAATATCTAAAAAGGGTTCTAGACAATTTTCAAATGAAGTGGAGTAACAGTTGTGATTACTGCCATAATAAAAGTAATATAAATTATTGAGTATCCAGTGAATTTTGAAACCATGCATTAAAAATTTCTGTATTTGGATTGACCTGTTGTAAAATGTTAAACAAATATTCTGTATCTCTGCCCTATTATGCTAAAGCTTCTGGAATGCAATAATTCATTTTTAAGGAGAAGTGCATGATATTTCTTATTTTAGTTGTTTTTTTCTGTATTAATAAAAGGTAAATCTTTCTATTCCTATAAATATTTTAGGGCTGAGTCCCGGTGGCGTAGTGGTTGTGCGCGGGACTGCGGCCCACTGGGACGGAGGTTCAATTCCAGCAGTGGGGCTGGGCCTCCTACTCCTATCACCGGAGAGCAGTAATGCCCCCCACCAAAAAAAAAAAAAAAGATTTTAGAGTCTCAGAAACCCAAAGGTGTAGTTCTACTCTTTCTTATAGGAGTTAGTATGGCCTAAATAGCAGTTAATTTTCAAAATTAATTATCAATATTCATTAAATATCCAAACTATTCATAGTTTGGATATTTAATTTATTATACAATTATTTTTCAGTATAAAGTTTCATGTAAAAATGACAAACATACATTTTAAAGTGAACTTTAAATTATTTTAACTTTATTCCAACTGTTCTTGGGTGACCTGAAGTTGATTTTGACTTATAACAATTCTGTTCAACAGAATTTTTTTTTGTTTAGTTTTGTTTTGATTTATGGGCTTCACTGCCTTAGGTGGTCGTGGGCACCACCCAGTGCTGCTCCTGAGAGCTGCCGCTCCATTTGAACTGCCAAGTCCACAGGCTGCAGTCTCACACTCAACCACTTATGCCACCGGGGCTCAGCCGCTGTTCGACAGAATTTTAACTTGTCAACTTATATTTATTTTACTAAGTGTGTTAGGTCAGGTTAATTAAAGAAACAGATCCAGTAAACTCATATATGTGTGTGAGAGAGAGCTTTTCAAAATCAAGAAGCAACTATATATCAAGCAAACATCCCAGCCTAGTCTCAATCAACTTCAAAATTCAGGACTAGCCTCATGCAATGTTTCAGAATGCAAGAATATCACAGGCCAGGAAAGTGGAGTCTTGTGGGTCCAATGGCAGCAGATTCATCTCCAGGGGACTGACTGGTCTCAGTGTCTTGCCAGCATGAAGGTGAAGGGTGGGGGTGGGATGGGGGATAGGTTCCCAGGACCCTCCTTATGAGAGGGCCACACCCACAAGGGGTCAACATTAGTCTGTGACTTTATTGACAGGCATGATTCCACCCCTATACTATTTATATATCTAATTGATAGAAATTAAATAAGCAGAACACTAAGTAAGATGTTCTTCTCATGATAACATGTTCAAAGTAAGTGAAAAGAAGTCGCACTATCCTCCATAAGGAGCAGTCTGACTGTATTTCTTCCAAGACAGAATGGCTTATTTTTCCTTCTTTCCCAAATTCTCTGACAACATCATAATACAATGGCAGGAATCATCACCAGACTTCCTTATATATTGCATACTTTCACATCTATATGAGGTGATTGAATGTGCCATAACTTGAGTCAGCGACTTCATTGTCAGAAAGACATTTTTGCTTTGTAATATTTTAAAGAATTACACTGCAGCCTATTTGTTGCTACATAAATATATGAGGATTGTGTAGACAAGTAAAATTAAATGCTTGACAACATCAATATTTTCTTTGCTTTTCCTGACATTTTTTGGTACTTTTATCCTGACATATTTGGATATTATTGTTGATGTGGGTTGGAGTTTGGCTTAAGGCAGAAAATGATTATCAGAGTGATTTGCTTATGCTTTGTTGTCTATAATAAGGCATTTGACTTCTTGGATCATAACAAACTATGGATAGCCTTGAGAAAAATGGAAATTCTAAAACATTACATTGTTCTCATGAGGAACTTATGGATCTTCACCATTAGAGTCTTCCAAGAGGAAGGCCATTGTGTGAGTAAACCAGAGGAAATTTGTGTAACAGAACTGTATTGTCTCAGCATATTTACTCACTCCGTATGCTGAGCAGATCAGTAGAGAAGGTGTATTATATGAATAAGGATGTGGAAGCAGGATTTGAGCAACCTGTGATACGCAGCTGATGCATCTTTGTTTGCCGAAAGTGAAGAGACTTGGAAGCTCTTGCTAATAAGATGGAGGGTTTTAGCCTTCAGGATGGATTAAAACTCAATGTAAAGATTATGACTCAATATAACTCAAAATGTTTACAACTGGATTAATGGTTAACATCATGAAAAATGGAGAAAATATTAAAGTTTTCAAGGGTTTTGTCTTGCATGGATCCATAATTAATGCTCATGGAAGCAGTAGTTAAGAAATCCATGGATTTATTGCATTGGGTAAATCAGCTGCCCAAGAATTCTTTAGAATTTTGAAAAGCAAAGTTGATACTTTGAGAACTAAGGGGTGCCTAACCCAAGATATGATGGTTTCAAAACCTCATATAAAAGTGGTAGTTGGACACTCAATAAGGTGGATTGAAGGGTCATCAATAGTTTGATGGTAGTGCTGGCAAAGAATATTTAAAATACAGACTGAGAAAAGGACAAACAAGTCTATCCTGCGAGAATTATGACTAGAGTGCTTCTTATAGGCAAAAATGGCAAGACTTCTTACATATTTTGGACATGTCAGGAGAGACCAGTTTGGATGTCATGCTTAGTAAAGCAGAGAGACAGTGGAAAAGAGGAAGACTCTGAAAGAAAAGGATTGATACAATGGATTCCATTGTGAGGACAGCTCAGTACCAGCAAGCACTTCATTCTGCGGTGCACAGGGTCACTGCGAGTTAAAATTACCTCATTGGCACCCAACAACATTTTGGTATAGTTGTGAAGAGTTTTGTTTCCTTTATGATGAGTTATAATCTATGCTGAAAGCTTTAGTCTTTAATATTCATCGATAGGTACTTCAAATCCTCTTCAATTTTAGGATGCAGAATTGTCCTTGACACTTTCTCTAATTCTGATGGTGCCTTCTTCAAAAAGTCCAGTTTCTCAGATTATGGCCTCAGTACACAGATTGAAAAAGAATGGTACAAATCAAAACAACCTTGATACAATTATCCTAATTTTAATCCATAGGCTATTCCCTTATTCTGTTTAAGCAATGCAATCATTTAAAAATTATTCAATCAAATTTTACATGTATACTATTTTCCAAAAATTTCTAATTCTACTTTTAAAAATTATAACAATCATGTATCACTTCTTGACTGTTGGCCTGGTGACTGTTTTCCAAATTTGTAGGCATAGATAAATGAGAACTTCTAGCATTGCATCCATTTATAAAGCATCTCAATTGGTACTTTTGGATCCTAGTTTTCATCAATTCCTTTAGTGTAGATTAGACTCTTTTCTTCAGTTTCATGGGTATTTGTTCATGTGTCATTACCTAAAATAGTTAATTATAGATCAGATATTTTTGTTATACTCTCTCCTTATTATTGCTAAGTACTATATCTAATAGAATTTTCTCATGCATTCATGAATTTCCTCTCAAGTGATTATAATGAAAGTATTTCATGTATATTAAAATATATATCTGAGGCAATATTTGATCATCTTATTTCTTCTTATTTTTATAGGTATGCATCTAGTCAACAGGGAAAGGAAAATCTAGCAAAATATTTTATTAGCCATTTAATAAAAATAAAAGAAAATAGATTTGGTACATATTTTAAAATTAAAATCTCCCTGGAGAAATAGTTCTACTACATTAAAAAAGAATCTGTTGATATTTCTGTTATGTAAACCCTTAAATTTAAAACAAAATGAGCTCCAAAGATTAATGTTTATAGGTAAGAGGAAAAATGTGTCCCACTCTCCACAATATATTCCTCTTCCTTTTTTTGGTAGTAGCCCTTGTAACTAGACTGGTTCCATTTTTCTTATATGTGGAATTAGAAGTGGGAAGCAAGATTCAGGGTTATGCTGTTTGGGATAATCTTTTTAGTGATATGCTGATCTCAAAAGTCTCCTGTCCCTGGGGTTGAATTTGGGAAGCTGTAGAATGGTTTCGTAGCACTACATTTTACAATGTGTAAATTAATAACGTGACATTTCACAGCTGTTTTAAAGTCTGTGCTTTAAAGAATGAGATATCAATCACAAATATTCATCTACCTAGAAATGTCAAATCCCACCCTAATGAATACCACAGCAAATTAGCAGTGGGTGACATTGGTCTGCTGTCGTTCACCTGTGATGCATTTCCTTCCTTTCCAGGTTAACAACTCCCCTGGAGAGGCTTACAATGATTTTCTACACCATATAAAAGATGGGTGGTGAGTTGCTTTAATAACAGAACACAGGATGAAAGGATTAACCTTTTTTTTTAAGAAGCAACGTTGTGTAGTATGCATATAGCATAATATGCCAATATATTTTACAAAAGGACATGAAAGTAGGTTAAAAATATCTGATCTAAATTTCCAAGGCTGTAGTTTAAGAGTCCTTTGAATATAGCTATCTCTTGCCCTCAGTTTTCCCATCTTTAAAATCAGGTTTGCTTATTTCACAGGACCTTGCTAAGTTAGGATATTATTTTCATTATGGAAAATCAATCTTATAGAAATATAGGGGGTTGTTCCTTTTTAAAACATGCATTTCATTTTATAAACGTGTATCAAGCAGTCCTAGCACTGCTGTGAGCTATGCATTGGGCTGCCTACCAGACAGGAAGTCTACCTGATGGACCGCTCTGTGGGATAAAGATGAAAATAGCTGTCTCCATGAAGATTTCATGAATTCAAATTGATTGATGACAGTAGATTATGGGAGGGGAGGGTTGATTTTATTGCTTTTTAAAAGTGTGAACTATTTTCATTGTTTTTGTTTTTATTCACATATTTTCACCCTTAATTTATCTCACATGTGAAATAAGCCAAAACAAAGCCCAATACCCTCCCGTGGATTCTGACTCATTGCAACTAGATAGGAGAGATTAAGCCTGGCCCATAGAATTTCCAGCCATGTAATTCTAATGGACCTGAATGCCACAACCTTTTCCCCTTGAGCAGCACATAAGTTCAACCTGTTACTCCCCTTGGTTCTGAACCAAGTGCTTTAACCACTAAGCAGCCCAAACTCCTCATATACTGAATACTTAAATTCACTGCCTCTCAGTGATGGAATCATTGTGAGTAAACACCGATTTATAGAAGCTTGAATACATTCCATGACAATGGCATCTACCTTCTCTGTGGTACCCCAATTATTGAATTTATACCCTGTGATGATCCTAGTAAATTATCACTCCAAATGGAGCAGAGAAGGAGAAAAACTGGTTGATTCAAAGGCAAGCCAATGGAGCATGAGATAAACTCATTACTTATTGGGTGCTCAAACAATTCCAACTTCCAAACATTATTTACACTGATTTATTTTGTCACATACTACATTCAAATGGGCTGTAGTGCTTAGAAAACATGAAAAACCATTAGACACAGTAAGTGACAACACAATAAGTGAAAATATAAAATAATAATTCTCTAATTCATTAAATTATCATTAATTTTTCAGTGGGTTGCTCCTTATCAACCTTTTACAATGACCAAGAAATCTGGAAGTGTCAATTTAAATCCAAGCAGAGCTCAAAGAGAAACAGTCAAAACACACAAGGATAAGTGTATAACAAAATTAATGAAACTTAACAAACATGGCAGATTTAAATCAAAATGACTACATTCTTGCATCTGTCTTTCTCACAGTTCATTGCCACCTCTATTGTACTACCTCTATTGTACCTCTATGTACTGTTCTCACTCCAAATTTGTGATGATTCGCTTTTGCAATTTTTCAGAATATTCCATACAGAATACACACACACACACACACACCCCTTTGTGGCTTCCAATATTTATAGAAAAAATGGTAACAAAAATTAATGGATTTTTTTCTAGGACACTTTTAAAGCCTATTCATAATTGCTCTTCAAAATATATATACATGTGTGTATATATGATTGCTCTTTAAAAATTTTGATAGCCTGCTGACTTCTGAATCATAGTGATCCAATACTCAACCATAGAAGATAATATTACCCAGGCCTGTGTCTTCGTCAGCATCAGTGGAAAGCAAGGTGTTACCTCATAGTATTTTCATAGGCTGATTTTCAAAAGTAGATCAACAGAACTTTTTCATAGGATTATACCTAACTATTGAACTATATTTGTTTCTTTCTACACAAAATGTAAAACATTTGAAGATGAAAGAGTGCTTTTACTCATTTATATATATGCTTCATTGTTAGTAGAGTGGTCTTTATATTTCATATCTAGCTCACTGGTTTATAGCAAAATGATTAAATAAACACACAATGAGTGAATAAATAAAATTTAGATTGACCTCCTATAATTTTTCAGTTCTAGAGAGGGTAACCTCAGGCACTATCTGAGAAATTTATGAATAATCCTGCGTTAATTTTAATCCTACAGATTTGGAGCCAGTCAATAGTTCTTTATGCATTTTTGTTATAAAAGTTATGTATCTGAAGGGTAACTGTGAAAACTAAGATTTACCATTCTTTAGGTTACAAATTTGAGTGGATTGAGCTTAATATTTTAAGACCAATGTATTTCGCTTGAAAATATGCATATGTTGTAGTTATCTGATGCACAATTAGGTGGTTTTGAAAATGTATTCTCATTTTTCTTGATGCTAAATTCAAACTTATAACTTTTGCCTACATATAAGAATTATGCAGGTGTTATAAATAAATTACAAATGACTTAAATTTAAATAACAACTTAATGTTATTTTCAAGAGAATCATATCCTATATGTATCAAAATAGATCATTTGTGCTAGCTTGAATAATAATTTATAGATAATTCAAAGAAGTTCTAAGCATTAGTATTTGTGAGAAGGCTTTACCTATAGAAATTATAGAAGTGTTTTAAAAAATGCTTATTGTAATATTTCACAGAATTTCAGAAGTGATATCAAATGATATTGAAAATGATATTATAAAATGACTGTGACCTATGCCATTCCATTTCATCTTATAAAGTGCTTTTATAAAATAACTATTTGGGATAGTTTCATCTATTAAAGTCTCCAGCACCAGAAATGGAGTATTAGTTTTACATCATTTCTCTACATTAATAAAAGTAATTTCTTGGTTTTAAAATATCACATGGATAATAAAACCAATTTTAAAGGTATAATGATTAAACAGATACACAGTGGGATTGTCCAGATTTTCCTGTGCAGATTCAAGCACAGGATTTAAATATGAAACTAGATTGGATTTTGATTGCCCTGTAATGAAAAGTCACAACTACAAATAAAGATTATTTATTTATTTACTGCCTAAACATAATTACTAGGAATTCTGGTGTAATTTTAGAAGGCTAATAATTGCTTTTTTAAAAAGAATTGCTTAAAAAAGCTTGTGAAAAATCCATGAATCACCTTATAATGTAGATGGATGGGCCTGGGGAATGTCATGTTGAGAACATCATGACAAAGGGACAACTAGTGTATGAAACCACTGTTATAAGAGAAAATAAACTATAAAAATAATAAAGATTTTTATACCTAACAGAACTAACTTTGGTTCCAAGGGAGGAAAGATAAAGGAAGATAGATGAGGTGTGTTAACTTGTTTGTGATGGAAGACAGTAGTCCACAAATGAAATTCAAGTACTGGTGTGTTAGTCCGGGTAGACTACAGGAACAAATTTCATGGACACATATATATAGATATAAGGGAAAGATTCATATGCAAGAGGAACAGGACATTGAGCCCAGTCCAGTTCAAAGTCATAAGTCCGATATTAACCCATGTGCCCAAAATCAGGCTATAAAATCTCCTTCCGACTCACGAAGTCACAGGTCACTGGATGCAGAATCCCGGCACTGGCAGGGGTCTCCACATGGCTTCTGGCTTCCAGGACTCAGGGTCCATCAACTGCAGAAATAACTCATCACTGGCAGAGGTCTCCATACAGCCACCCCAGTTTCAGAGGTCTGGCTCCATCAGGGCAAAGCCGTGTGCTCTCTCCACCGGCTCCTCCAGCTTCTCATAAGCTGTCATCTTGTCTTGTCCGTGATTCATCATCTCTGAGACTAACTCCCAACAACTGGGGAGATAGCTTCTCGTCTCCACGAGGGAAATATCACAAGATTTCTCAGACTTATCAGGAGAAAGCTATGCCTACACAGAGGCCTCATTGGCTACTCAATGTCTATCTCCAGATTGATAGGCTAGACTGCATTCCTACATTTCAATCATAAAATTAACTAAGCAAATGACTGTCACAACAGGGAAACTATTTGTAGGCTTGATTATTAGTTTAAACTGTTGAATAAAACGATTATGAACTAAAATATAAGCCCCTACCTAAGCTGCAATAAAAATTGGGAAAAAAAGATTTTATACTTAGAAAATGCTAAGATGGTCTAAAAAAGATGTGCATATTTTTGAAAAAGCTCAATTTCTAGAAATTCACATAATTGCAAATGCTTTTTACAGATTTAGGTTTCTATATATAAAAACTTATTTCTAATAGAACATTGGGAATATTTAAATATACAACAAAAAAGTAAATTAAATATGCCAAAAAACCCAATTAGAACACAATTGAGTCACTTGAAAATTTTTAATTTTTATTAATGACCTGTATTTTAAATGTCTTCACATTATTCATATACAGATGAAAATACAAAGCAACAAGGGTTTTGTGATTGCTCTTCTCATCAATGCTATTTGAAGTTACTGTCGAGTCAATTTTAATTCATGTGGACTCCATATGATTTAAAATAATTAACTTATGAGCAAAATCCCTTGGTCATTCTTAGGTTATGCTTTGTGTGTGTTTGTGTATGCGTACATCCATTCTGTTATTTTATCACTTTCTAATTTCTAGTAAAAGTGATTTGAATAAATTACATTGATTGAACATTCTGGAGAGGATCTACCATTCTATCACTTCCAAAATGGATGGTGTCCCATGATCTTAGTATATACGGCAGATGGCAACTTAGCATTTTGACTCTGATAAATATCAATAGTTTAAATTCAAACAAGCAAAGATTATTCTCATTTCTTATTTTACTCTTAATGATCTTTAAGAGTTCAAGGGAATCTTGAGGGAAGTGAAATTATATTGACAGTTTCCATTTAAAGTAGTATGAAGAAAAGTATCCTTAATCTTAAAATGGCATCCTAGAGCTACAGGGAGCCAAATGTTGGGTACTTATCCTCAATATTTGTGGTTCAAAGCAACAAGCCACTCTGAGGGAGCAAGATAAAGCTCTGCCCTACTAAGGATTTACAGTCTTAAAAAATGTCTACTGTCTCCTATGAGGACAGAATCCTCTTGAAAGCAATGTGTGGCAGTCACCTAATCTGGTGTCAATTTAAGGACTAAGAATGTTAGAGTGGCATCTACCCAGTCAATCTGGAGGTAGCCAATGAGATCTCTGTGTGGGCATGACCTCCTGAGAATTCTGGGAAATGTAGTACTTCCCTTTTGATGCAGGAGATGCTATCTCTCTGCTCATTCCGTGAGAGACATTGCAGTTGAGGAGACACATGGCAGCATGTTGATAGACCCTGAGCTCTGAAAACTGGAGGAGCCACAGGGAGACCCCTACCAGCACTAAATGATTCAACCACAACTGGATACACAAGACTCTTCACCCACTGGCCTGTGATTATACTGGTGTCATTGCATGTGCTTTGTGAGTCTGAAGAGGATTTATGAATTGGTCTTGGACATATGGGCTACTATCAGACTTATTACCTTTTCCTGGACTGGGCTGAGATATTTTCTCAATGCTCTCCTTTAGTATATAAGCCTCTTTCTTATACACATATATGTGTTTATGAATTTGTTTCTTTAGTTTACTCACACTAACATACAATGTTTTTTGTGCTTTTTTTGAGCAGGTTAAGCCTAAACTATCAATTATATATTGTGCTATTGATCTTTAGTGTGGAAATTTACTAATTGATGCATTTCTTCTTCAAGCAAACTATTGGAGCTTTATTCTCAGGAGATGTTGAGTCAATGACAAGAGTTGTTCTCATCATCAGTTACCATACTGAAATCCTAGATGCCAGCCCCAAGTTATACTGATGACATTATAATATCAAATCAAGCAGCTTTATCACAAAAAGTTTTATAATTGTGATTTTCATTGCTTTCTATAAGTAGCATTAAACCTGTAAAAAGTTCAATTGGATATATATTATATTCTTCACTAATAATTTAGTGCTAAGAAAGTGATAAGATTCTACCATATCCAAGGAGGAAAACTTGAAACTCTAAGAAGTAAGGTCATTTTGATTGTCAGAAATCTCCCTATATTTACTGAATATAGTAATTATAATAGTAATAATAATAATGAAGTGGTGAAAAGCTGCTGAGGCTGCTATATACAGCCCAAAGTTCGTGGGGTATATTCTCCTGGTTTGGAGAATTAAGTCACGGATTAACACAATTATTGTTGATAGGTGCCATTGAATCAGTTCCAGCTTAAAACAACCCTGTGTATATCACAACAGAAAGCATGCTGGTCCTGTTCCATGCTCAGCAATTGTTATGATTGAGGACATTGTTTGATCCACTGTGTCAGCCCATGGAGTGTTTTTTTCTTATCCAGGGTCTGGTCTCTCCTGATAGCGTGTCCAAAGTACAGGAGAAAAAAAAAACTCTCCTTATTTGCTTCTCAGGAACCTTCTGACAGCACTTCCTCCAAGACAAATTGCTTGTTCTCTCGAAATCCATGGCATTATCAATAGTCTTATTCATCACCATAATTCAAATTGATTAATATTTCTCCAATCTTTCATAATCATCACATAATTTTCACATACATGTGAAATAATTTAAAATACCTTAGATTGAGTCGGGTACAACTTTGTCCTCAAAGTGACATCTTTGCTTTTTAACGCTTCACAGAGGTTTAGTGCAGCAAGATATCCATTGATTTCTTGATGGTGGCTTTCATGAGCTTTGTCTATGGATCCAAGCAAGATAAAATCTTTTATAACTTCAAATTTTTAATCTTTGTCTTGATGTTCTTGGTGTAGATGTGAGAGTGTTTTGTTTTCTTGACACTGAATTCTGATTGATACCAAATACTGCAATATTTGGTTTTCATCAACTAGTGCATCAACTTCTTACTTTCAGCAAGCATGCTTATTTTGTCTGCATATACTTTGTGTTCGGATGAGTAAAGAAGCAAAACCATTGATTTTGTATGTAAATGTGTGTGTGTGTGTATATATATATATATATATATATATATATATATATATATAAATAAAATGGCTCATGCAGTTATAGAAGGAAGTCCTGTTAAGTTCAAGTCCATGAGTCAGACATAAGTTAAAAGGTTTTCCTTGTTCTTGTAGACTCAGGTACTTATGAACGGGAAGCAGAAATTTGGGAAAGGAAACTACAGGCAAGTATATGCTGAATCTGAAATTGGCTAAATGACTGAGTTTAGACATCAGCTCCTGGGATTGGCAGGCAATGGAATTAGAGATTGATGATCCCAAAGCAGCACCTAAATCCAGTAGAAGTAAGCTAGCTGCTGCATGTTGTAAGGGTTATATTAAGCGTAGGCCACACACTGAATGAAATCTCCCTCAACTGTATCAAGATTGACTCTATCTGGACTAAGCGTCACAAAAGATCCCCCCACAATATGTTAGGTCATACATATCATAGAAGAATACTGGGTCACTTAAACTGACTCATAGTGGTTTTTTAAAAAGACCTCCACTAATCCTGATGATGCCTTCTTCTTCATATCATTTAACTTCTTAGATTATATGCTCAACAAAGAGATTGAATGTTGTTGGTGATGTAGTTATATATTGTCAAGTAAGTTCCAATTAATAGTGACCTTATATACAACCAAACAAAAACACCATCCACCCAAGCATCATCCTCACAATCGTGATATTGAAATAATTTGTTGAAACCTCTGTGTTAATTTATCTTTCGGAAGGCCTTCTTTTTCCTCCCATTGCCTCTCTCCAGGGTCTGGTCTCTCCAATAACATGTCCAAAGTAGATGAGATAAAGTCTCTGTCTCTTTTCCACTTAGGGGCACTTTGACTGTAATTCTTTCAAGACAGATTTGCTTGTCCTTTTGGCAGTCTGAGGTAGTAACAGAAGGCCCAATCAACTTGAAGGTATTAAGAGTGAAGGGGTGGAATCTAACCTGTTGATCAGGTCACAGCCTGAATATGCCTCCTTGTGGGCATGGCCTTCTCAAGAGGATTCTGCAATCTTCACCTCTGCTATGGTCTTCTTGTTGACAAGTCATGTGGAGACTTGCTGAGACCTGTGAGAGCACACGCTCTCTGTTTGACCTTACTGTTGAAGAGCCACACTCAGAGATCTGGAGGAGTCGTGGAGACCCATATCACTGCTGAGATGTTTCCACTGTCATTGGATCCTTAAGACTTTTTGCCCACTGGCCTGCATTCAGCATCATGTCATGTGTGAGCCTGAAGAGGGATTTATGGAAGAGTGGATGCAGCCATCTGGGCTAATATCTGACTTATGGATGTGATCTGGACTAGGATGGGATGTTTTCTTAATATGAAATTGCACTGTGAAATAAAGTTCTTTCTTGCACACATATAAGTGCATCTGGATTAGTTTCTCTATTCAACACTACCAACACAATTCAAGTGCTTCAGTTCTCTGTTCTTCCTTATTCACTATCCAACCTTCATATGCACATGAGGCAATTGAAAATAACAGGACTTTGGTCAGGAGCACCTTAATCCTCAAATCTAGTACAGTAAATTTACCCAATGCAATGTGCTATTTGACTGTTTTGGTTTTCAAAATCATTTTATCAGTGGTTCTTATTAATCTTATAACAATCCATCTGTTTTATCTAGAACTTTGTATAGATGTCGACATTATCATTTTATAAGCATTTTATTTCTGTTTGAGCCCTTGGCATTAGCTCCTCTTTTATCCTTCCTCCTCCCCACCCTCTCACACTCTTGAACACCTGTAAATTATAAATTATCATTATTTTCTTATTTTACACCAACCTCTGTCTCCCTTCACCCATGTTTCTGTTGTTCTTCCCCTTTGGGTGGGAAGGGGGTTATATGTTGATCATTGTGAACCATTCTCCCTTTTCTCCCCCTTCTCTTCCCACCTCCCCCCTACATTCTTGGTGGTGCTACTCCCAATTTTGTTTGTGAAGGGTTTATCTGGCCTGCATTCCTTGTGTTAAGAGCTCAGGTCTGTATAGTACACATACACTGATCTAGCTGGATTTGTAAGGAATCATGACATTGGGGGTAAGGAAGCCTCAAGGAACCAGAGAAATATTTTGTATGTTTCATCAATCCTATACTGTACCCAGACTGATCCATGCCTTCCTTGTGGCCTTTCTGTGAGAGGATGTCACATTGTCTACATATAGGTTTTGGGTTTCTCTGACCTTCCTCATTTGAAACAATATGACTATCAGTTTTGGGTCTTCTGATGCCTTTTACCTGTTCCCATTGACACCTCATGAACACACATGTGTCAAGTTTCTTCCACGTGGGCTGGTTGCTTCTCTGTAGATGGACACATGTTTAATTCCAAGTCTTTAAGACCCCGGACACTACTTTATAATTTTGATAGCTGGGCACCATCATCTTTCTTCACTAAAAAGTTTTCTGTTTTTGCACCCATTTTTTCTTCAGCAATTGTGTCAGCATGATGAGTACCACAGAATGCCCGGAAAACAGAACAAAGTGTTCTTGAGTTGAGGGAGGACTTGAGTAGAGGACCAAACTCCCTCTACTTCTTTAATATATTGCCATATAAATACTGAGGCTAATACCTCAATTTTCATGAATAAATATATTTACATATGTACATGATCAGAAGAAGCCAGCTTCTTCTGATACATACATCATGGATTCAATAGACGCAGTTATACAGTGATAATTATTATTTATTATAATAAAGGTATAGAGAGCATGAGACAGAGAAATCATAAGAGTCAGACATCTATCACGTCGGGGTAGCATGCTCACCTCCACTGATGGGGCTGTGTGGCAGTCAAGTGTTGTGTCAATTTCATAATTGGGAGTCTAGGATTGGGGTCTAGCTTGTCAGTCTGGAAATAGCCAATGAGGCCTCGGTGTGGGCATGGCTTTCTCCTGAGATTTCTGGGAAGTCTCACGGTATTTCCCAATTGGAGATGAGAAACTTAAGTCTTATTCTCTGGGAGTTGTTCTACTGACAAGATGAGATGACAGCATGCTAATTGATCCTGATTCCTTGAGAATGGAGGAGCTGAAAAAGACGCCAGATGGGCTTCCCCTGATGGAGCCAAACCTCTGGGACGAGCAAAGCTATATGGAGACACCTGCCAGTGCTGAGATACTTAGGAGGCCACAGGGACATGCCTGCTAGCGCTGAGATGATTCTACTGCGACTGAATACACAAGACTTTGCAACCACTGGCCTGTAATTGTACTGGTGTCATTGCATGTGCTTTATAAGTTGGAAAGAGACGTTATAGGCTGATATCAGACATGTGGGCTAATATCAGACTTGTGGCTTTGGACTGGACCGTATTGGGATGCTTTCTCAATGTTCCATTCCTCTTGTATATAAATATTTCCCTTATATCCATATGCTTGTTTATGAATTTGTTTCTCTAGTCTACCTGGACTAACACAGGCCATCCACGTGGAGACAGCGATTGGAGGAAGGGGTTACATGAGCGAGAGGGACCAAGAGCATCTGGTGCTAAGGGGCAGGAGATAGGCAGGAGAGAGAAAGCAGCCTCTATCGTATGTCCTATCCTTATATACCCTCTGGAGCCATGTCAGGCCCCTAATTATAGGTCAGGACATATTTCACAGGAAGGGGTTGTGCCATATGCACAAGTTATAGGAAAGGGAGCTGTGGGTCCTATGTGACAAGCCCGGACCCCAGACTCCTGGATGTGGCTAAACAGGTTACACTAGAGATCATTAACAGCAGCATGTGAATCTGCCCACAGGCTTCAAGAGAAGGGAACCATCATCCTAACAACAGCGGAGTTAGTTCTACTGTGAGACACACAAAGGCCTCAGATAACTGGGTGCTTCCGGGAGAATAGCTAACTTAACTTCCACACCAAATGCTGGTAAATAGTTTGCTAATATTTTAGAGTATATAATTGTGAAAAAATTCTGTTTTCATCCCACATGTACAGTTATGTCTCTACTTCTATCAATGGTTCTGCTTCCTACATATTTCTTCTGTTTCTTTTTATTTTTCCTCCTGCCCTACTGTCATGCTAGTCCTTCATTGACCTCAGTAATATCTCTTGGCTATACTTCTGCTGCTCCAACACCACCATGGTCCCTATGCTCCCTCACTATTGATTTTAAATCCCTGGTTTTCTCCTGTCTGAGGAATTGTTTGCATACACTCCCACGCCCACTCTCACTCCTCCCCAAAGACCCCTGGAAACGTTGGTCACGTTGTTTTCCCCTTGGGCTTGTTCTCATGCTTATCTTATATACCAAAAATGAAGACAAAATAAAAATAAAACAAAAGATCAAAGGGGAGAAAGCAAAAGAGAAAACGAAATCCATACATAATTCCAGGTCTGCCCACTGACCTTTATGATGATCTCTTCACCGGTACTGGGAAGTTCTGGGTACTGCTCCTCCTAGACTGAATTCTATTTTCGGGGCTTCTCAGGGGCATTGTTACTTTGCTCTCATTGCTGATCTGTTATGATCCTTTCTTACTTCACCCCAGAGGGGGAGGGGTGTCAGACTGGGCTTATTCCCCACATATTGTGTTCCTCATATTGTGAACGGTAATGGTACGCACCAGTGAGGGAATATCATGTCTTGAGGTGTTTTCAACTTGGCAGGCTCCTCTGTACATTAGCAGTTCCACACAGAGACATTATTTAGAGGACTTGAGATGTCTTAATGTCGTTTTGTCCCTCCCTCTGTTTTTCTTCTTAGTTTACTCCTATGAGAAGGGGTCAGTCTCTCTCTCTACCTTGTAGGTTCAGTATCACCTTGTTTGTGGAATCAAGCAAAATTAAGAAAATTAAATTAAGAAAGAAATCAAGCAAAATTAAGAAAATTAAAACAGATTTTTTTCATTTCTTTCAGTTTCAAATATGCTGACTCTGTTATTCCTTTTATACTTCCCAAATCCTGGTTTTTGCATTATAATATTTGACATTTGTCCTTGAGCTATCTTGGAATTTTTTTTGGTCTTTTACTTTATATTTTGCTAATTCACTTTAGCTACATTTTGAAAATTGAAAAATAAGCTTCATAACCTTTCCCGTCACCTTCTTGGTCTTTCCACCCCCCCCCCACCTCCAATATTTCATTGAGGGTTAATACAGATGTCATATCATTTCATAGTTCAATCACATCAAGCTGTATTGTACACTTGCTACTACAATCCAGTTCAAACATTATCTTCTTGACATCAGCTTTCTTGGTGTTTTTCTTTGTTCAAATGATTTTCTTTGTTCAAGTATGATGTTCTTGATGCTATGTTACAATTGGTGATATCTCTTGTCACTAATATCCAACGAGTTAAATCTGTATCTGAGTTGGTCTCTCCATTAGGTAGGATATACTCAAGTCAAATTTTGGCACATGTGGTCTTTTAAATTTTCCCTTCAGCTACAATCTGAACTTCTTGTGTTGTTACTTAGAGTCGCTGTCTCTTAGGACAACCCTAAAAACAATAAAAGGAAATTGCCTAATCCTGTGGCATCCTCACAATTGTTGTCACATTTAAGAACATTGTTGCAGCCACTCTGTCAATCCACCTTGTCAAAGATCTGCCTCTGTCTTGCTGCCCCACTACTTTACCAAGCATTTTCCATGGATTTATCTCTCTTGATAATTTATCTAAAATAGGAAAGATGAAGTCTCACTGTGCTTGTATTCAAAAACTACCCTGGCTGTACTTCTCCCAAGACAGATTTGATTTTTCTTTTTAAAGTCTGTGGTATTTTCAAGATGCTTCATCAGAACCAGAATTCAAATGCATAGACTCTCTCTTGATTTCCTTATGCAATATGAATTTCATCATGTATATGAGGCAATTGAAAACAGCATTACTTGTTACAGGAATACTTTTGTTCTCCAAGTAGCATCCTTGCTTTTCAACCTTTTAAGAAATCTTGTGCAGAAGATTAATCAATGAAATATGATATTTAGACCCCTGACTGATGATTTCATGAGCATTGATTGAGGCTCTATGTAAGATGAAATCATTGACAATTTCAGTTTCTTCTTCTTGATTTATCATAACGGTTGGTTCAGTTGTAAGAGTTTTGTTTTTGTTTGCTTGTTTTTTTCATTGAATTGTAAGTTATATTGAAGGCTACAATCTTATATTATCATTGGCAAGTTCTTCATGTTTTCTTCACTTTCAGCAATTGAAATTTAACCTATATACGAACTACTGATGTTCTATCTCACTTTGTTTTTACAGATACTATTGAACTTCTCCATCATCTCTTTTCACAGATTAAAATTTCCCATGTATATCCTTTCTTTGGAGGTCTACCAGTATAGTTATTGTTCATGTTGCTGAAAAAAGCAGATTTGTAGTGGAGAAGTCTTTAGTCTGCAATGTTTTTATAAAGGATGTCCAACTGCAGTTCTAGAACATCTTAATGATCTGGCTTAATAACCTGTTCAGTGATTCAGTTGTACCTCCTAGTTGGTAGCATAATAACTGAGACCCTCAAATTTCTAGCTACCAACAAAGGCATAATAATTTATTCCTATGTTCCTGGAGTCACTGAAAAAGAAAGTCAAAAATAGGAGAAGTTAATTGAACAACAATTACCTTTGTGAATAATTAATTTTTTTCTATAATACCAGAATAATTTATAGTTTCTGTTTAACATTCCCGACAATTTTTGCTTATAGATTCCATAGGAGAATCCTGGTCAAACCAGATAAGTGCAAAAATGGAATATCTAATTCTCCTTGTACAATAATAGGACAAACACCTGTAAGTAATGTTCTATAATAATCTTTAAAACTTACACAAACAAAAAAATCCCTGAAGTATTCATAAAACCAAATATTTAGTGAATTTAGCTTTCAAAACTGCTTTTCTAAGATGTATTTGTATGGAACCATATTGAGAATTCAGAGGGTTAGATAGTAATATTAGTAGGCAGTGAGTTTGCAATAATGGGTGAGGAATAAGTCCTTAAAAGAACATGAGAATACTTACACGTTAAAGAATATAATCAAAATCATTGAATCTTACATGAAGAAACTATTGAATTGAGGCCTGTTCTGTTGCTTGTATTTTTTAATAATTACAAAATACAGTAAATAGCAAAAATGGAAAGTATCATATTTGAACTTCTTATCTTAAATTATAATCACCACTGCTGCATGTACCACCTCTATTTTTATGCTAATTCACGTTACCCCCAAACACATACACACATACACATGTGCATAAACGAATGAGGTGAGAGTGTTTCAAAAAGTTCATGAAAGAATAGAATTAAAAAATAATGAAAAATTTCCCAAGAACTTTTCTGAAGCTTTCCTGTGTGTTTGTGTGTGGGTGTATGTGTGGAGTAGTAGAAAGAAATCCATTTTTTAAATTTTATTTCAAAACTTCCTTTGTAAAAATGTCAATTGCAGCTCTTACTAAATTGAATTGTCAGAACGGAATATGGTGCTCAACATTTATAATTCCTCCAGATTCTGTCTAATCTTTGTGTATGTGCCTACCATAAAAGCTAGTGCTAGCTCATCATACAAAGAAAAAAATGACTGAAAATATAAATCAATACTTTTGTATGACTGCGTAATGTCTTTAAATGTGCTAGTAAGCATCCAAATGTACTACTAGGGAATCTACATTAATTATATTATTTTTCTCAATTTCAAAGAAATGTCAGAGACTAATAAATTGCATGTTTTCTTAGTCACCAAAGAGTTAAATGTTTTCAGAACTTTTATTATGGCCTTCTGATTCAGCTGTATTCCTTTGTCTATTAATCTGTCTTCAAATAATATTCATAATTTCTTTGCCCACAATCAAAACTCTTAAAGTATGTAAACTTAGTTTTATCTTTAAAGGGAATAAGATGTACATCAATCATTCTTGTGCCCTAATTTTCCAAAGAGTAAAACCTGACAATTTCAACTCATGACATTACATTCTTGAAATCATAATGAGTCTGATTCTGCATCAGAACTTGCTTCATGCTTCATGAAGCAAAACACTATGTGTTGCAGTTGAATGGTGACTCCCTTTATGATAAAGAAAGCAAGTGATATTCTGTAATAGGTATATTTTCAGGTAATTTTCATATAAATGGAAGTAGTAGAGATTAAAGGTTAAAGATGTTTACTCAAAATATTGTCCATAAGATGTCACCAATATTTTTATACCACATAACTTTCTTATAAAGAGTTTAATGGGTTTGTTGATAAGAACAAAACATATTACTTTTATTAGGTTCCTAGATTGTACTGATTAAATAGAATAATCTGAGAAGTGACAAGGAAGCAGCTACCATACTTAATCTTTAAAGTAGCCCATGCAAGATACCATGTTAAACTCTTTCTTAAAAAACAAATGAAAGGAAAGGCAGATAAAATAAAAGATTTGCAACTTCCAAAATAAATATCATCATAGTTTATCGATTCTTTCCCTTGATACTACAACTTATCTTAGGCAAAATGCCAAGAAACAATTATTTTTTCTTTGAAACAGTAAGACTAAGCAAATGATATCTCAAAAAAATATTTACTTCCAAACATATGTGCATGGGAATTTAGGCTGTTTCCAAATTCTTGCTATTGTGAACAGTTTTGCAATGAACATGGGAGCAAATAGCTAGTCAAAATTGGTGTCTCATTTCCTTTGGTTATATGCCCAGTAATGGTATTTCCTGATAATATGGTATTTTAATAGTATCATATCACCTTCCACAGTGACTATACATATCTACCAGCCCACCTGCAGTGGGTAAGAGTTCCAGTCTTTCCATAACCTCTCCAGCATTTGTTGGAATTCTCAGTTTTCTTAAATTGGGATACATATATGGGTGTTAGGTGGTATTTCATGGTAGTTTTGACTTGCATATCCTGGAAGGCTAATGAACAGGAACATTTCTTCATGTGTTTAGTAGAAAATTAAATGTCACCCTTGGTGACTTGTCCATTCAGGTTCTTTGCCCACAAGTGAGGGATAGGAGGGAAGTGGTAAATAATCAGAGTGCATTAGAGAGTTAAGCATAGAACAAAGGCATAGATTGCACTTGAACAGCAGATTCCCCCCTATGATGCATGCTGGACCTGGATAACTTTCCAAAATTGTTTGCATTTTTGATATGTATTGTTTGGTTTAGTTTTTGTTTGTACACAGTAGGGTGGGTCTCACAGATATAACATCATTGGGGATCACTTTAAAGTTGCTTTTCATGATTTGGGGGGTTTTGGTATATGAAGCCAAGGGTGGATGAACTATTAGCGATAGCAAGACAAATAAGAGTTTTGTTGGTAAGCATATCATGGTGGTGGCGTGATGAATGGGAGATGATATCTAGAGGTTCATGTAGAAATGGAGTGTTTGAAAACTGATGGTGGTAGTAAATGTACAATTCTTCTGGATGTAATTAGACTATGGAATGATAGGCTATATGTATCAATTCCCAATTAACGATAATTTTAGTGTACCTCAATAATTAAATTATATATTAATTCAAATTTGTAAGAGTTCAGTTTTATAGCTTTTTCTTTTTCACCCAGCGATAAAAGAGCTGATTAGAACTATCTTAGTTATATTCAATGAAAATGTATTATGTGAGCAAATCACAATTAAATTTTTATCTCAAACAGACTTAATTTTGATGATTGAACAACATGATGCATGTATAGAAGTCTACCACTTTTACTTGTTTTTGTTTTTAATCAACGAGGAGTCAGTCAGTAACTAACATGAACTATCAACCAATCCGTTACTGTTTTCTTTTCTGTCAATGAAAGTTTGTGAAGCACTCACTGTGGTACTTAGATGATTTTATGCCAACTTGAAGATGTGCTTCCCAAGAGCATGGCCTTCTAATAATAGGACCCTGAGACATTCCTTTTCTGTCAATCCACCTTCCTGCTTTCCGGGAGTCTGGTGGCCACCCTGAGAGTTACCGGTGTCCGGCCATGTTTCCACTGACCTTGGGTGAATATGACTCTGCATGTATTGATCTGTGATCTTTCTGAATTTTGCAATATTGCATATAGTTTTATAAATTTGAAGAGGAATTTATAGACTCGTATAGGACTTATAGATGTGAGTTGGAATGGACTGGGATGTTTTCTTGACATATAATTACTTTTTGAAATGAAGTTCTTTTTCATACATACATGAGTGTCTCTCGATATGTTTTCCTAGTCAACCAAACCTAACACACCACTCAGTCTCTTTTCCTAGCATTTCAAAATCTCAGAAGATACTTAGTTGATATCTATCATTTGAATCACTGATGACAATTGGTGGTTCTATGAAGTACATGTTGAACTACTGACATAAAGGTTAGTGGTTCAGCCCCCCTAGCCTTTCCACAAGAGAAAGATAAAACTATCTGACCTATAAAGTTTTACAATCTTGGAAACATTATAAAGTGTTTCTGAGTCAGAATCAAGAGGAAGATTAAGCTATCTGACCTACAAGATTTACAATCTTGGAAAACATGATAAAGTGTTTCTGAGGTGGAATCAATATTATGGTAGGTAACTTGGGGGTTATGGAAATATTATCCTCTTTCCATCCTCCATTGTCCCCAATCATAAACAAATATGAAAAAATGAATATCGGCATAAGCCTGAGAACCTTTTCCAAAATTATCAAATTTTTTTTCTGAGATGTACTTTCTCCTATATAATGATTTGACCAAAATGAGAGTTGAATATTTCAGAAAATAGAGACCCATTGCTGTTTTTCTAAGATAACCTTGAAGCAGAGGAAAGAGAACTAACTGCCAGGTGAACTTAGGAGCTAAATTTTCAAGAAAAGATTAAGCTGATGCACGCCACCCCCTGATCGTGTGTATAATTGGTTTTAGAGTACTGGAACAGTACTCTAAATGATGAAATCTTTAGTAAAATAGCTTGGATTTACATAATAGATGCTAACAATTTTATCCAAGTATTTCATAATCTCAATAATAATTTTCATAAAGAAGTTTAAGAATACCGAGATGAAATATAAAACCATGTGAAATATTCCTTTCTTTAATTCATATCACCTTAGAGGTACAAGTTAGAATGACAAAATGTGTCAGTTTAGACTTTACCAACTAATTTCAAGGAATATTACTGCCTATAATTAAAGAGGAAGGAGTACTTGCATATTATAAAAACAATATAGCATGCTGCTATAATCTCTATTCCCATAACTGGTCAGTCCTTTTTACATGGCCATTTTGTCCAGTGAAAATATTTGCACACTATACCCACACCACAGACTCTCAGGTAGTGGAATGCTTATTCATCCCTAGATTCTTGACTACCTTTATGTTTGATACCAACTCTATTTCCAAAACTACACATTTAACTTTTTAACATTATTTCTAGTAAAACATCATTTTACTGGGACTCTTACAGTTCTTATAAAAAATCCATACATCAATTGTATCAAGCACATTTGTACATATGTAGCTGTCATGATTTTCTAAACATTGACTTCCTATTGACCTCTTGGTATGAGCTCCTCTCCTCACCATCCCCACCCTCATGACTGCTTGAAAAGTATAAAATATTGTTATTCTCATATCATACAACAACCTCTGTGTCCATTTCCTCATGGTTTGTTTTGTTCATAGCCCTGGTGGGGTTGGAAGGAGTTTATGTGCTGAACTCTGCATAATTAAAAAAACTTCTTTTCTCATCAGTGATTATTAAGGAGTTCTTTTGTCCCTATAGCCTCTGCAAAGCTTCGTTATTCTGTGTGCTGCATCACTGACTTACCTTCAGGTTTCATAAATAGCAGTTTTAGGAAGCATGATAATAACTCCAGGATAGTAGTGAAAATTAAAATCCATGGGCAAATGTGAATAAAAGAGATATAGCACAATATTCAAGTGTCTTTCCTCCAAATTCTGATCCCCCTCACAATTTTTTAAAGCTTATCAGATGAGACATAAATATAATTTCAAAAGCTTCAAACAGGAAAAATTTCAGTTTTTAAGTTTTATCATGATCATACTTTTCATGCATTAAAATGTGACCATATTTCTTTTATGAAATTACTCAATTTGTCCAGAGTCCAGAACATTAAAAAACACATAAAGTTTTACTAACTCCACATACTATCCATATGAGTTTTAGGCTGAGTGCACCCCATTACCCTCTCCATCCAATAAAATATTGTAGTCTTTGAAAGGTCTTGATGTTCATCCAAAAAGTCTTTGCAAGCAATAGCACTGAGTAAGCAGTCTTTCCTCATGTGAGATGCTTATTTTGGCTTCCCTGTTAGTGAAAAGCGCTTTCACAAACAAAAGAAGTTGAGACAAAAACTTTGGAGAAGATTGTTATAAATGAACTTTATATTTCTAAATACTTTTTTAAAGATATAGGTCTTTTTTTTAGCTGTCATTTTACAGTGCATGTATTGAACCTGAGTGTTTGGCTGCTAACTGAAAGATGAGAGATTTGGACCACTCAGGTAGTCCACAGGAGGAAATCTTGACCGTCTGCTCCCCAAAAGATTTCAGCCTAGGAAACCCCACTCTATTCTATAAGGTCACTATGAAATGGGATCAACTTGAGGGCAAACAGCAAACCAGCCCATTTATTTCAATATATTCTATTTGCAATGTTGGGTTTATATCACCCATGCTATGTTAAAAAATGAATAATTGAGAACTTTTGAAATGTACTGGCAGATGCCAATAATATTGTGCTTAAGCTATGGCTTAATTTATGGAAAAGTCAGCCGTGGAATCTGTGATAGTTAGATATTGTGCCAATATGCCTGGACCAGCATTCTCAGTGGTTTGCCAGTGGAGGTCTAGTAATTCCTTCATTATATGACTCAAGACAATGAAATCAACTCCATTAAAGAAGTCAACCACTTGTAACAACAGGAAGGTGGAGTGAAATCCCCTGACTTAGGTTGCACCCCGATGCAGCTGGATGGAAGTTTCCTCAGAGGTGTGGTCTAATGCCTATATAAGGACACCATGAAAATCCATTTGGTTTTTGCTGCTGATCAATCTTTTGGTCTTTGGATTGACCCCATGGCCTGCTCTAGTGCCCAGATATTTTAGAAGCCATCAGTGGCCTGCCATCTGACTTGCTGAGCTTGGATTTATTCACCTCTCCAGCCACAGCTGGACTGGCAGACCAAGGAGTCATCTGCCACTTCAGCTGCGAACCTGTGGGGTTCCTGCCAATCTTGAGATGGATCATCATTCCCACAGCTACATGGACTAGGAGACCTTCAGCTTCTTGCTATAGATTTGGGATTAGACTGGCCTTTCCTACATCTCCAACAGTATGAGCCATTTTCTTGATACAGAGTCTCTCTCTCTCTCTCCCTGTCCCTTCTCACTCTCTCCTGCCCCCCATCCCCCCAAATCATCACTGGTTTTGCTTCTTGTCCAACACAGAAGCTGGTAATACATGTATCTCTGGTGCAAAATCAATTTTATTTGCCTATTTCTTGACATGTCCAGTACAGTAAAAGTTTAATTTTAAATGGTTCCCTTAATATGAGTCAATTACAATTTACCTGTGATGTATAGTTTACTGATTTTTTGCACATGAAATTCCTCAAAAACTGAGTATACAGGCTTATCATTTGTATTTCTAGACAAATATCTAGAGAGAAAAATAAGACAAATGTAAAAAGGAAAGAAATAAAGTAAATAAAAAGTTAATGGTAAGCTAACTAGAGATATTGTATGTATGTTTTAAATAAAACTAGATGAATCTTTAATTTTGCACTATATCAAAATTATATAAACATAAAGGAGTAATAAAATAACTAGCAGAAATTTCTTTAAATAGGAGAAACAATTAAATGTACAATTTAACAATTAAAAATACAATTACGCTTTATATCTCCTCCTTTGAAAGACAGTTTTATCTAAAAATAAAATGGTTTGCCAATATTTCAAAATATATATACAATTTGATTTTGTGGATTTAAAAGTAGGAAATATGTTCAAAATAATTTTATAGCTTGTTTAATTCACAAAGATATATCAAAGCAAAAAAGTCCATGCAAACATTAAAATGTATCTTAAAATATTATCAGGTCTTGACATAAAGAAATTATGAATAAAGGAGAGCCAAATAAATTTAAGAATGTTTGCTAAATGTATTTTTCTTTATGAAATACCTATAGAAAGAAATTAATATAAGAAATGCACATTTGCTGCAAATAAAATAACAAGAAAATCAAAGGAATTTCCTCATATCAGTAATAATTCATTAGAAAAAATACATAACAATAGTTTGAGTAGGAGTTTGCTCATATTTTAAAAATGCTCAAGTTATTTGCAGAATATTTTTTAAAAATTTGTTTCATTTTAGATATACTACTACTTAAATAAATATTAAATATATTATTTATTAAAAATAGAAAATAAGCAAATCTAGTTTCAAAGGACAATCCAATGAATATGAGATAAAAAAATTACAGAAAATATATTGGAAAGTTAAAAACACAAAAATATTTTTGTAAAATAAAAATTAAAAAAATATTTTTGTACCGTGTATAAGAGTCAAAGAATAGTGTTCTAGACATCTAAATTAAAATACAATGAAATAACAAAAATGCAAAAGTATAAGAATAAGCTAGAATTAAGGACTTATGAACTTTTTCTGAATAGCAAATGAATGTTTTTTACTCCTGATAATATCTCTCCTTGTTATCTGCTGTCATCTGGTATTGATACAGTTATACTAGGCATCTTATGAGTAAAGTCTTCATGGGGTTTTTTCCCCATGATATTTAAGAAGATGGAAAACACCATGCTATATTAAGAAATAATTTAAAAATAAATTGTCAGAGAAATCATATAGTTTTAATATTGATAAGATATCAAGAATTAAGATTACTTGTGAGAGATAAGGATATTGTGCTCCTAAGATGCACGCTGCTGAACAACTTCAAACCTACAGATATGGGCCTGTGGCTTATCAGATCAAGAATAGATGCCACTTGAAGTGAAATCAAAACAACAAATGACAAAATCAGAAGAGTGAGAAAAATAACTGTTTTTGTGTTTGTGCTCTTTCTTTTTCCTTCTCTTGAGTAGGAAAGCAGTTAACGTGCTCAGCTGCTAACTTATAGGTTGATACGCAGCTTCACAGCAAAAAAAAATGCTTCAATAAAATAGTTTAATCTTTGGAAATTGACAAAGCCATTCTACTTTCTCCTGTAGGGTCACTATGAGTCCAATTCAACATAATAGCCATGGGTTTGGGGATTTTGGTTTATGCTTTTTATTCTTGGGAAGAACATTTGACAGTCTAGAGGATAAACATTCTCTCCTTCAGTAAGCTTGAGAAATGATAAATAAGTCCTGTCCTAACAACTGAATCTGTTGGGCATAATATTATCTTCATCATGCAAATGGGTAATCTGAATGGTATAGAGGTCATATTCATTATTTTATATAGCTAGTAAGGAACTGAGTCCAGAAACAGGAACCAATGGGTCAATACCAAGCCTTGTTTAAAAAATTCATACTTCAGGAATGCATTCATTTACCCTTTCATCAAATATTTATTTGAAACGACTAAATAAAAATGAATCAGTATTAACTGTTGGGCTGAAAAGAATGAAAATAACAGAAGTCCTTCTTTTACTTATGGAACATATGGTTTAGTAGAGAATTCAATTAAAATACTCTGAAAAAATGCTTTGGTAATCAAGTTTGACACATTATGCAACTATGTGGAGGAAAACATAATCCTCACCTAGGAGAGTCATATAAGACTGAAAGGAAGGAATTCCTCAACAATGAGCAAAAATTTGCAGAATGTAAGAGTCCTGAATGTAGGTGAGATTACCAGTAAAAAAGAACATTTTGTACAAGGCTTGGTATAAAAGGAAATATGCAGCCTTTCACAAAATGAAATGCATTTGATATTGGTGGATAATAGATTACTTCTTGAATTAATTTGTGAATAGCAGAAAAAAAAGTTGGAGAAATAAGCAGAAGTAACAGTATTCAGATGCATGCAAACCTTAGTGCTAACTTAGGATATCATTTATAAATACAAAAGAGGAAATTAAAAAAAAAACTAAAACTTGAATTAAATTTCATTTTAAAGGAATGTCTTAGTGTGTAGTTTGGAGTGAGAATTCAATGAAATTAGACCTTACTATAAGAAATTACTAAGTAGAAAGATGTATCAAAGTCAGCAATAAATTATCTTTGTCTAAAATATATGGTGAAACTATAAACAACAACAAAAACAAAATCACTAACAGCTCAAGAAGCACATAAAAAGAAAATTATTTTGTTAGATAAGAGGAAGAAGAATCAGAAGAAAATTTATGTCTACTCCTGGGAGTTAGATGGGTGGTAGACAGCAGATTAGATAGACAATGGATATATGAAAGTGGACTCTAGACATGCTGAGATCAAAGCTTCTATGGAACAAGCACAGGTAGATACACAGCATGAAGATAAAGCAAAGTGTTTATAAGCTAAACTGGCAAAATTCATTTGGATAATAGAATTTCAGATTCCAATTCCGGGAAGGGTTCTGAAAAATAACAAATAACAAATATGAATAAGTCAAGATACTACAATGAAATTAGAGTAAAAATAGAAAAGGAACACTTGTGCAAAATAGACAAGTGAAGAATTGGATATTTATTTATTTGAATGAGTATTTGGTGGTAGCAAAATTTATGGAAAGATTTAGAAAGATAACACTTTAGAAAAGTAAGTTTCATGGCAGTATGATAGATTAGAAAGGAACATAAAATATGTTTCACCTTACATATTTCTCAATAGCATTGACTTTTTCCTTTGATGAATTTAATGATCAGTTGACCAATTCTAAACAGGGAAATTGCATTCTGGGTCTTCCAAAGCTAAGAGATAAAAAGGCTTGAGGCTTTTGCCCTACCATGCTGGAGAGATCACGTGAAGACGCACTAAAATTATATTGTTTTTGTTGTTGTTAGGATCAGTCAAGTCAGTTACAATTCATAACAATTCTATTCACAAAGGAAACACTGCTTTCCCCTGATATATTCTTACAATTGTTATGTTTGAAGCCACTGCATCTATCTAATTGAGAATCTTCCTTTTTTTTCCCCATTGACCCTTTACTTTATCAAATATGATGTCTTTTTCCAGGAGCTGCTCTCTCCTGAAAACCTATATACTGTTTATAATTAATACTCTCCTATCTATTTTAAATCTGTTTCAATTAGAATATTTTCAAATCATTCCTTTAGAAGTTTGAGACTCTGTAAAGGAAATGGAATCTTTATAATTTCTATGACTTAAGTCATGACGTTTTTTAATTGCTGATACCAACTTGGAGCCTACACAATGAATACAAAATACTGAAGAAGATTTGATGCCTTTATATCATGCTGTCAGCCAATAATATTGAAGTTACCTTGAACTGCAACATGTAAAACAAATCTTTCTTAGAAGATGCGCAGAAATATGTATCCTGAGACTTCATATTAGGTCATCTGGATAAGTTTTCAGAAAGATACAGTGGCTTCAACAATGGCTTCAAACTTTGAAGACTAAAGTGCACCAAGCCATGATATATTCAGTTGCCTCACGATGTGAAAGCTGGATCTTGAATAGTGAAGACTGAGGATGGATTGATGCATTTGAATTGTGACGCTGGCAAAGGACAATAAACTTACCATGACTTCTGAAAAGACAAACTGGTCTTTCTTGGAAGAAGTAATCCAGTGTGCTCCTTAATAGCAATAATGATGAGACTTTGCCCAGTACTTTGGACATGTTATCAGGAGAGAACATTAATGGAGAACTTTATGCTGGCGAAAATACAGGGTCAGTGAAAAAAAATGAAATGCTCTCCAAAAGATGGATTGATATATGACTACAAAAATGAGCTAAGAACACTTTTTGAGGATTGTGCAGAATCAGCCAATGTTCTGTTCTATTGCACATAGAGTGGCTAAGGGTTTACACTGACTTTTTGCACCTAATGTTTAAAAAATGCAGTGCTTACTGTCACGGTGAGTCAGAATTAATTTTATGACATTTAGTTTAGTTTAGGTTTGAGTCAGATACATAAAGGATTTCTGGTGAGATAATGGGTTATTCATTGGGCTGCTAATTTTAAGAGTTGGAACACAACAGCTGCTTTGTCTAAGAAGGATAAGGTAGGCTATTTGTCAGTACTATTACTTTGGAAATATGATGGGGCAATTCTATTATGAATTGTAAGATTGGTGAGTAGGAATGTCTATGCTCTTGGCCTGAGCTCCGGTGGCATAGTGGTTGGGTGCAGGACTGTGGCATGCGTCAGTGAATATTTGTGATATTTTATTTTTGGCTTGCATATTGTTATGTTTGTAGTTATCACTGGTATTTCAAATGCCAGCACAGACACCGCAAGCAAACAAGTTTAAACTGAACTTTCAGAACAAGAGCAGATTACAAAGATGGTATAGGCTGTACACTTCAGAGTAATTAATCATTGAAAACTTTATGAATACCAGAGAAGCATTTTCAGATATTGAAAACTTAATGAATAACATAAGAACATTTTTAGAGATACTAATAGAAAATGAACTTTGGGGATTGGAAGGCACTCAAAATATGAATAAGGAAGTAAAGTCAAATATAAGGATGTGAATGGTGCAAACGATGGGAGTAAAGTCTTCAGGGACCTTCATTTTCTGATGTGGGCATGACTAAGAATGAGAAGAAGCAGCTACAAACATCTATTAATAATTGTAATTTGGAATGTACAATTTAATTTTGGTGAATATTACATAGAACCCATAACAATATTCATTATTAAGTTATATTATACATGATTATAGAATACACTTAGTATATTTGGGTATGTTAGGGTTCTCTAGAAAAGCAAAACCAGGACCCTTTCAATTTAGATAGATAGATGATGGATAGATGAAGGAATATAACAGCTAATTAGTCCACACAGTAGTACAGAGGGCCCAGTTCAACTCACTTCCATGGAACACGTAGCATATTGGAAGTCCTTCAACTCACGAGCACACTTGAATTCAAGATAAAGAAAGCAAGCAGCTGAGTCTTCTGTAGAACAATGCAGGCGGTCAAGCAATAGGCAGCAAACAACAGGGCAGATCACCAATAGCCAGCAAGATGGCAGGATCCAACAGTCCCAAGCACAAGTGATGTATACAACCGCAGCAATGTGAAGCAGGTCTTGAAGAAACCTCAAGCTCTAGTGGCATGATGCATGGGTTGGTAGTCCCACAGGTAGTTTAACTCACAGGTTGAGGCAGAGAACTAGCAGCCCACATTCTGGTCTGATAACTAGATGGGAAGAAAGAGGGCAGGGGCTTGGCGACAAATTTATCTCTTTGCCCTCCAATCAAACTATGGCCTTATTAATCACACAAATTTCTATTGGCCAGGTTGGCATGATAAATCTATCACATTGTGTCTTCTTTAGTATTTTTCAATAATAGTTTCTAGGTTTTCTATCTGTGTGTCTCTCAGAGATGAGAGATGGAATGAGATTTTAATTAATATGCTTTATTCAGGGAAATGGGGTTTTGGTGGGACATTCTCAATTTTAAACAATTTTTCACATGTCTGGAGTTTAAAAAATAAGTTTCAATTTTTGGAAAGAATCCACGACAAGCTAGGGAACAGTGGGAGAACAGAAAGGGAATGGACCCCCTTTCCCTCCCCCCAGGCCCCCATCAATGGTGTCCCGCTTTACCAATGTTAAAATCTGGTCACTTTATTGATAGGGAATGAGAAATCAAAGAAAAGAATTTAGAAGAGTTACATAAAGGAAGATTAGAGTTGGTCCTTTGTCTGAAACCTGAGAATTATTTGACCTAAATGGAACAAAGAACACAAGAGCCACCACAGCAAGAAAAAAAGTCAACAGGTTTTAAAACAACCCCACTATCAAACTGGAGTAGAAATTGGTAAAGATAGCATTAATAGTCATGCTTAGCCCACAGCTGCTGCTGCTGCTGCTGTGGCTGCTACTATTGTGGCTATGGCTGCTACTGCTGCTGTGGCTGTTGCTTTTACTGCTGTGGTTGTTGCTGCTGCCACCTAAGGAAACAGAAAAGGAAAAGGTGGAAAAGCTCCCAAAGGAACTTTTCCAAAAGCTCTCTGCCAGTTCCAATAGCAGAGAAAGGAGCTGGAAAAGAGAACTGGGCATTTCAGAGGGCAAGGAGGGGGTGAAAGAGTCTTAGACAAAGCAAATTCTGGTGTTTTTTATGCCTTGGGTGTTTTTAGTAGTCTTCTAGACATGGTGAGTTCTGTGTGCCTTTCTGGCTAAGTCTTTCTGCCTCCAGTGCAGGGCTCATTCATAGTAGGGGCTGATGTCACTCTGCGAGGCCAGAAGTGGACAGGACTAACTTTATAAACAAAAGAAATGACTGAGAATACTGGGAGTAGTGCTGCTAGATCCTAGGATGTGTGAAATCTTTTCTTTCTCAATTAAATTATTCCAAGGCATTCTATTAATTTAGATGCTATTTAAATAGAACTGGTTCCTTAATTTTCTTCTTATTGAAGAAATAACATTTCTTTCATTATGAGGTTTTGTTCCCCTCAGAAGTGAATACATATGAGAAAACATAACTGATATAAATTATGTTTTCATTGTCCAGTCACTGAGACCCTGCCTATTAATTTCCAAGATTATAAAAATTTATGGGAAGAGAAAGCCCAGCCTTTTGGCAATGGAGCTCCTGAAGGTTTTCAAATACCCATCATGCTGATTACAGCCTAAAGCTAACCGCTGCACACCCAGGCCTCCTTAACTGGTACAGTTAATAGATCACTAATAAAAAAACAGTGAAATGAATGAAGTAAAAACACCCTTCGCCTTATATATGAAAAAGAGGGACAAAAGCAACCGATGACACTCTTGTTACTCTATTAGTTTGTGGAATGATATGTTTTATAAATGTGTCTTTTTATGCTGAAATTAAGTAACTCTCCTAATGGAATGCCCTCATTGAACCTAGTGTACACAAATTGTATCACCTAATGCTATGGTTGCACTTTAAACTGATATATTGTCACAGTAAATTACTTGGCATTGGCATCTCTGATTATTTAGAATCACAAGTTAATTTGGCTGACTTCCAGAACAAATAAGCAAGTGCAAAACTGTCTCAATGCATTTATTTTGCTTGAATGATTGATTTTTTTCTTGGCTTTAATGTTGTACAATAATTTTATCTAACAGCAGGCAGTGGCTAGACTTTCAAATAAATTGTTCTTTTATTGTAAATTATAAGAAATCTACTTGAAAAGCATATTTAATTTTAATTATAATAATGATAAATAGGAAATGACTAAAGTGTCTTGAAAAAAGTTCTGTGGTTAACACTATAGCAATAATTACTATAACAGGAAAGTATAAAAAGAAATGTTGATAGAAGAACTTAAAATAATAAATAGGAAAAAAGATTCAAAAAAGTCTCAAAGGAATTATAATTATATGAACAGGAAAATAGTGCTATTCAAAAATCCTGAATAAAGAAAATGTCAACCTAAAACAGTAATTTTAATTGAAAGTCAGACAGCTATACTCTAAAAATTTATGATTGAATGTCATCTGAGGAACCTCAGGAAAAAAACCAATATTTATTCAGTACTTCAAAAACCATATGCAAGTTCTCTGTTTTCTACAATATCTCATAAATACAGCAGTCACATTTTCTTGTACACTTATACCATAAAGTATTATCTACCTCCATTTTAGTTTTTCCAAATGAACATTCTTTTCTCCATCTTCATATTAACTCAGAGTAATTTCATCAAGTTCCATTTTTAATCACTTTTATAAATTTACATATTTAGCCTGATCTCTATGCAAGTATGTAAACCACCTATTTCACATACCCATGTCTGAATCTACTAGAGATCTTAAAATTACTTTCCCAAGCAGAACAATTGATTAATCGTCATCCAGATATCCTCAAGATCATTGTTATCACTTTTTCCCAGTGGCATTAACTACTTTTTGTATTTATTTTTATGTTTTAATCATTTTACTGGGGGTTCATACAACTCATATCACAATCCATACATCCATCCATTGTATGTCAAGCACATTTGTACATCTGGTGACCTCATCATTCTCAAAACATTTGACTTCCATCTAGGCCCCTAACATCAGCTCCTCATTTTTTCCTGTTATCATTTTTCAGTGGAATTTTACTCTCCTGGATTATACAGGGTGAAAATTAACAATCAGAAATTTATTTTGGGATATATATATATATATATATATATATATATATATATATATAGTCAACTCTCCAAACAACCCCATTTAACTTAGTGGATGTCCCAATGTGTTTAACTTGTGATCCAGGACTCAGATCACTGAGCAACATATACCACATTTATTATAAAATCAAGTTCTTATGCCCAAATTCTATTAAGATACTTGGTTGATAGTTGGGTTTATATGTAAACAGTTTTCAACCATGTGTTAGTCTGGGTTGACTAAAGAAACAAATTCATTAACAATTATCTGTGTATAAGAAAGAGCTTTATATGTAAGAGCAATTGAATATTGAGAACACATCCCAACCAGTCCAAATCAGGTCCATAAGTCCAATATTAACCCTTATGTCCAATACTAATCTATTGATTCCTCTTTAGATTCATAAAACACATGCAATGGTGTTGAATATAGGAAAATCACAGGACAGTGGGTGGAAAGTCTTATGGCTCCAGTGGTGATGTGAGTATCTCAGTGCTGGTGTGGCTCTCCATGTGGCTACTCCAGCTGCAGGGTTCTATTGTAGCTCCATGTGTCTTGTCATCAGGAATATCTTAAAAACAGTAAGTCTGTGTCCCACCTTCAGATAACATTTATCTTCTTAAGGGCTTCACATGAGGTCACCAAGCTGTGACCTGATTGACAGGCTAAGCCCCATCCCTTCACTCTTAAACCTCAAGTTGACACATATCATATAACTACCACAAACCACCAGCTGCTCTGCTGAGAAAGTTGAAGATTTTTACCCCTTTAAAAATTTAGAGTCTAAGAAACCCACATTAGCAGTTCTGCTCTGCTCCGGAAGGTTGCTGTGCATCAGAATAAACTCATGGTAGTGAATAGGGTTTCGTGCTCAATTTCAAAGGTTTTTTTATCATAGGTTAGGTATTTTAAAGGATATAGGCAGGGTATGAATCACAATTGACAGAAGGGCAGTGAGTTTAATTGAGGCAAGTAGAAGAGAATGATACAATTGGAGCTAGCTCCATAAGTTTTTCTGTCTTTTAATATTGCCTTCTTAAATGTATTATCATCTCTAACCTATAAATGTCAGTTTACCCACCTAGCTAGTATCTCCTCTTTCCAGATGTTTGAAACCTACAAGCCTATCTCCATTCAGATGCTGTTACCAATAGAGGCCACTGAACCCATTTCACTACGTAGAAGTTGCAGCTTCAAATAAATAATAGCCATTCTAATGTGTTGATAATTTAGAAGTCTTTTTTCAGTTATAACCAGACAGCTAGAATCTACAAGCAGTTCTGAGTGGAAATCTCAGTGAGTTTATGGAGGCAAAAGCACATTTACTGGGGATTTTCGTATAGAGTGAGCAAGTATGACAAAAGTAGAAAGAGAAATTAATATTAATGTTCTTTAGAATTGGTTAGCATTATGGAGTACCAGATTGATTGCAACATCCTGGTTACAACATTAAAAGGAACAACAATTAAAAATAAGAAGATTAATTACCACGCTTTAATACTGGGTACACATGATTACATTTTGAAATCAATCCTCAGTGGGATTTCTGAGATGGAAGAGGGAAAGGAATGCAGACCATTCAGCAGTTCACAAAATCATGGTCAGTTTGCCTCATAGTGACCCTACTCAAAGCAGGAGAAAACATTTCCTGGTCTGGAGTCATTGTCACAGGTGCTCCTGTGCATGAACTAGTTGTTGCGGCCACTACAGCAGTCCATTGCCCGGGGCGATGCCCCTCTCCTGACCACATATTCAATGTATGAAAGATGCTTCTAAGCAGCTCTCTGTCCATACTTGATCCAAAACAGATGGTCCTACTCAAGTCCACAATCTCTGGTATAAATAAGGAACATTGCAGGAAATGATAAGAGAATATTTTAATTCTGCACATTATTGGCTCACTAAATATGAACAGATGTCCATTATCATGCTGTTTTTCAATGCAAGACTGATTTTCCTCCAAGTCTGGTATTGACTAACATAAAAGGCAATTTCATATTTGTGTGACTTTTCATAAGTCAATTTGCATACAGTAGAGAACCCCACCCCATAGTCCCTTGATAATTTATAAATTATTATTCCTTTGTCATACCTTACACTGTCCATGGTCTCCCTTCACCCACTTCCTCATTGTCCGTACCGCAGGGACGAGGTCATGTGTATATCTTTATAATAGGTTCCCCCTTTCTACACCACTTTCCCTCCATCCTGCCGGTATTCTCATTCTCACCACTGGTACTGATGCAATAATCTGTCCTGGATTCCTTATGTTTCTGGCTCCTATCTGTATCAGTGTATATCCTCTGGTCCACTGGGTTTATGAGGTAGAACTGGGGATCATGGCAGTGGGAAGGAGGAAGCATTGAAGAACTAGAGGAAAGTTGTATGTTTCACCATTGCTATACTACACCCTAAGGAGTTTATCTCCTTCCTGTGAGCCATCTGTAAGAAGTATGTTAACTACAGATGGAATTTGGGTACCCATCTTGCATTTCTCCTCATTTACACTAATGAAATTTTTAGTACCTGATGCCTGTTACCTGATAGCTGATACCTTCGACACCTCGTAGTCACACAGACTGGTGTGCTTCTTCCATGTAGGCTTTGTTGCTTCTGAGCTAAATAGCCGCTTGTTTATTTCCAAGCCTTTAAGAACCCAGATGCTGTATCTTTTGATAGCCAGTGACCATCAGCTTTCTTCACCACATTTATTTATCATACATTTGTCGTTAGCCATCACAAAGGGAAAGTGAGCACACAATGTTTTATTTTATGTTATTTGATGCCTGATTCCTTGTCCTGCTGACTGCTCGTGGTCGCACAGGATGAGGTGCTTCTTCCATGTGGGCTTTGTTTCTTCTGAGCTAGATGACTGCTTGTTTATCTTCAATCCTTTAAGACCCCAGACACAATATTTTTTGATATCCAGGCACCATCAGCTTTCTTCACCACCATTGCATATGCACACTTTTGTCTTCAGTGATCATGTTGGGAAGGTGAGCATCATGAAATGAGGAAGTGCTTGAGTGGATGCCTAATGTCTATCCACTGCCTTAATACTGGGCCTATAAATATGTGCACGTAAATCTATTATTTCTTCTTCATCACATATGTAGTTACCTATGTTCTTGCCTATATTTAGACCACTATAAGTGGCCCTTGCCTTATATTTCCTTTGTCTATTTCCTTATACTTCTCTCCTATCCCACTCTCATGTCAACTTTCTTTTGGGTTTCAGTAATTTCTCTTGGTTATCCTACCCTTGAACTATCCCTATCAGGCCCCTGCCTTCCTCCCTGCCACTGATTTTGGATCACTTATTGTTCCCTTGTCCCTGGGTTGGACAGCACCACCTCCTTTCTGCCACGCCCCCCCCTCCAATATCCTCCTGGAACCATCAGTCCCAATGTTTTCTCCTCTAGATTGATCATCCAGCCAATCTTATCTAGATAAACCTGCAGAGATGATACTATATGCAAAAAATAAGACATATGAAGATGAAGGGACAAAATAAAATGAAATGACAATTACAAAAAGAAAAAAAATGATGTCCATAAAATATAGGTAGATAAATAAATATAATAATAAAAAAGTAAAACCTGTAAACAGTTTAATGTCTGTTTGATCACCTTTAGGAGTAACTTCTGGTTGAGTGTGATGGGATTCTATGCCCTGGCCCCCAACTCTATCCTTGGCTCTCTCTCAAGACCTGCTCCCTATGCTGCTCTGCTGCACATCCTTAGTGTTTTCCTCTGTGTGGTTGAGACAGACATCTGCAGTCCTGGCACTGTGTCTCCAGTGTTGTCCCCTGTAAAGCCTTGGGTCAGCAAGGGATATCATGTCTCATTGTGAAGAGTACCATCTGGTCCCCTCTGTGCATTGGCTGTTCTGAGTGGGGAGACCTTCCTCAAGGTTGGTTGGATCAAGATGCGCTCTACTCTCTTTTCCTCCGCCTTAATTTGCTCCCATGTGCTCAGGTCAGACTTCCCTTTTCCTGGAACTTCAGTGGAGTCCTCTAAAGTAAATTCTTCTGGGTGGAGGGGTGGCATGCCACGTGGTTGGGATTGGGGCCTGCTCACAGATGCCTCTACAGGTCCTCTGGACTATGTCTTCACACTGCATTCAAATGCTAGAACACCATATTTAAGTCTGGGCTCTCTTTCCCTGTGGAGATATAAGCAATACCCTCCCCTTGGGTGAATTAGCGCCTTGTTCTCCCACGAGAAATTACTATCTACTTTTCCCCCTTCCTTTATAGCCGCTATATAGGTAGCCCTGGTCTTGATCTGGTCCCTGGCACATTATGTGGACCTCACCCCATTATATGTTATATACAGTAGACTTTTCCCTTTAGGTTTTTTTAAAGCTTACCTTTTTTTCAGCAGACTCATGTTGTACTTGTCCTTTTGCACTTGGCTTACTTCACTTAGCATTATTTCCTCCAGTACTTGCAACACAGTGATATTCTTCATGCGCTCATCACTCCTGTTTAGTCATGCATAGTATTTCACTGCTTGTATGTACCACAGTTTTATAATCCATTCATCTTATGATGGAAATTGGGTTGTCTCCAAATCCTTGCAAATGTAAACTGTGCCGCAATGAACTCCGGAGCACAGATGTCTGGTAGTGGTTTGCTTCTTAGCACTTCTGGATATATACCCAGTAGGGAGATTGCTGGGTCATATGGTAGCTCAATTTCCATCTGTTTTAGAAATCGCCAAATTGATTTCCATAAAGGCTGTATATACGTACAAGTCCACCAGCAGTGGATGAGCGTTCCTATCTCACCACAACTCCTCCAAAACTTGCTGCTTCTTGAGTTTTGGAATTGGGCTATCTTTGCAGGTGTCAGGTAGTAATTTTAATTTAATTGTTTTAATTTTCATTCTCTTATGACTAATGATCAGGAACATGTTCTCGTGATTATTGGCCATTTGGATTTCTTCCCCTGTGAAATTTCTTTTCAGGTCTTCTGCCCAACCCCTCAGTGGGCAGTTAGTTTTTCTCTTATTGTAAGGTTGCAAAGTATTGTAGATTTTAGCAATAAGGCCTTTGCTTTGTCATAGCTAAAAATGTTTTCCCAATCAGTGGGCTCTCAGATTGCTCTCTTGGTGAATCCATTCAATGTACACAGGTGACTTATCTTCAGTATATGCCACATGTCTACTTATGACTTCTTTATATTTGTATCCTTCCTTATTTCTGATAACCTATGTATTCCCTATGCCAAGGTTCTTAAATTCATCCCAATTTCTTCACTGATGGCCCTATTTGTTTGGGGTTTTACCTCAAGGTCTGTGATCCACCACGAGTTTAGTCTTGTGCATGGAATGAGGAAGGGTCTTGTTTCTGAGGGTAAATATTCATTTTTTCCAGTACCATTTATTGTAGAGGGCTTCTGCGGCCCATTTGATATTTTGGGGGGCTCCCTTATCAAAAGTCAGTTGCTTGTACATGGATTTTTTTTTTAATTTCTGGGTCTTGGGTTCTTTTGCATTGGTCTGAGTATCTGTCCTTATACCAGTACCACACTATTTTGACTACAATGACCTTATTGTACATTCTAAAGTTGTGCAGAGTCCTCCCAATTTTCCTGTCTTCTTGAGGAATACTCTGCTAATTCTGGGCTTCTTCCCTCTCCATATGAAGTTGGTAATCTATTTTTCTAATTCTTTGAAGAAGAATGATGGTATTCATATCAGGATAGCATTGAACTTATATAGTGCCTTGGGTAGAACTGACATCTTTGCTACATTGAGTCTTCTAATCCATGAACATGGGATATTCTTCCATTTTTTGAGGTCTCTCTTAATTTCTTGTAAAAGTGTTCTATACTTTTCCTCCTACAAGTCTTTGGTTTTTTAAGTCAGCTATATCCCTAGGTATTTCACCTTGTGCTTGACTATTGCATTGTTTGACTATTTTTAATTTCCCCTTCTGTGTTCTTTTCTGATATGTACAGCAGACCAATAGAATTCTCTTTGTTGACCTTGTATCCTGCCACTCTGCCATATTTCTCTATTGCTTCCAATACTCCACTAGTGTAATTTAGGGGATTTTCGATGTATAGAATTATTTCATCTGCAAGTAAGGATAATTTCACTTCTTTTTTCCCCAGATAGATATCTTTGATGTCTTTTCTTTGTCTTATGTTGTTAGCTGGGACCTCCAGTGCAATGTTAAGTAGGAGTGGGGACATGGGACATCCTTGTCTTGTTGCCTTTTGCAGTGGAATTGTTTTCATCTTTTATCCATCGCACACCATGTTTACTGTTGTTTCTTCATATATAGCTTGTATAATGATGAAAAATTTTCTTCTATTCCTATCTTCTTGAGTGTCTTAAACATGAGTGAGTATTGGATGTTATCAAATGCTTTTTCCATATCTATCGATTTCATCCTGTGGTTCTTATCATTTTTCTGTCACTGTGGCAAGTAATACTAATGGTCTTTCATATGTTGACTATTATGTATCTTGGTGACTTCTTCTTAAGGCTCAGTCTGGCTGGTGTTCTTTCAGCCTCCTGAAGGATAGTCTGATTTCCATTGATCAAGCTTGGGAAGTTTTCCTCAAGAATTCCCTGCATCCCTGGTATGAATCCCACTTGGTCATGGTGAATTATGTTTTTAATGTGCTTTTTTATTCTATTGGCCAATGTTTTGTTAAGGATTTTTGCCTCGATGTTCATTAGGGATATTTGTCTGTAGTTCTCAAATCTTGTGGGATCCTTGCATACTTTAGGTATCAGAGTTATACTGGCTTCATGGAAAGAGTTTGGGATTTTCCATTTTTTCTGTTTTGCAAGATTATGTATTACTGGTGTCAGTTGTACCCGGAATGATTGGTAAAAATTAACTCTGAAGCCATCTGGTCCAGGGTTTTTTTGTTGGTAATCCCTTAATAACCATGTCTATTACTTCCATTGCTATGTGTCTGTTGAGATTCTTGACATTTATCTGGGGTAATATAGGGAGGGATTGTGTTTCCAAATATTTGTCCTTGTCTTCCAAATTGAATTCACTTGAGTATAGACATTTATAGTACTATGTAATTCTCCTTTTGATTTCATTAGGGTCAATTGTAATGTCCCCTGTAACATTTTCCCTTCCTTTCGTTGGTTAAGTTTACCAGCATTTTATCAATTCTGTTGATCCTTTTGAGAAACCAACTTTTAGCTGCATTTTCCCATAGTTTTCTTATTTTCCATTTCCTGTATCTCAGTTCTTATTTTTTATTATTTCTATCCTCTTGCTATTAGTACGATTGTTCTATTAACCTTGCTCTAATTGGCTTAAGTTTTGTTCCAGTATATCACCCACAAATCTCTCTTCTTTTTTAATGTGTGCATTTATTGCTATCAGCCTTCCTCTGATAAATGCTTTTGCTGTATCCCAAGCATTTTAGTATATCATATTTTCATGCTCATTGGTTTCTAGAAACGTCATGATTTCATTTCCAATCTGAGTCAGTACCCCTCCTTTTGCAGTAGAGAATTATTCATCCTCCAATGGTGTGCCCTTATTCTCTTCACCATTGTTCTATTGAGTTCCAGTCTTATGGCACAGTGATCAGAGAGAGATGTCTGTATAATCTCTATATGCTTGAATTTATTCAAGTTCGACTGTGTCAAGCATGTGGACTCTATTTTAATATGTGCCATATGAGCATGAAAAGGATGCAACTTTTTTTCATTTGGGTGGAACACTAGAAAATATCTACTAGGTCAAGTTTTCCAATTGTGCTGTTTAGATCTGTAGCCTCCTTTTTGAGTTTTTTTCTTAGTGATCTGTCTTTTTCAGAGAGTGGTGTATGAAAGTCATCAACTATAATTGTTGAGCCTGTGATTTCTTTTTTCATCTCTTGAATTATTTGATTAATGAATCTTGCACATCTATCATTGGGTGTGTGTATATATATATACTGGTTCTTGATATACTGTTCCCTTGTGCATTTTTGGTGCCCCTCCTTGTCTCTTGTTAAGACCTTTACCTTGAGATCAATTTTTGTCTGATAATAAGGTCACTACCCCTAATTTTTTTCATTGCTCTTTGCTTGGTATATTTTTCTTCAACCTTTAATTCTCAACCTGTTTTTTTTTTTCTGCCAGTTTAAGATGGTTCTCCTGTAGGCAGCAGATTGATAGATTTTGTTTCCTGAGCTACTCTTTTAGTCTCTGCCTTTTAATGCTGGAGTTCAGTCCATTGATATTCAGTGTTATTACATCCATATGTGGGTTCTGTGGTGTCATTTTGTACCTTTTCTTTTTGGTGTTTTCCTACCTAGGTTTCTTATCTGCTTGTGGTGTGTGTGTGTGTGTGTGTGTGTGTGTGTTTCCCTTTTGCCTTTTTTCTTCTTTTGAGTCAGTGTTATCTTGGATGCTGCTTTCTTTTGGTCACCCTATGGGTCAAGTTTTCTATGTGGTGGTCCCTTATTTTCACTCATTGGGTGTTGATCTTTTGTTCATACAGGCTCAGCAAGAATGTTTTGTAGGGCTGGATTTCTTTTTGTGTATTCTTTGGGTGTTTCCTTGTCTGTGAAGACTCTTACTTCTCCATCTATCTTAATAGAAATTTGGCTGGTATAGTATTCTTCAGTTTGCACTGTTCTTCAATTTTTGAAAAATGTTACTCCATTCCCTCTTCCTCTTATTCATGTCTACTGATATGTCTGAACATACTCTTATTGAGGTACTTTTATATGTGATTATTTGGTTTGCCCTAGCTACTCTTATGATCTTCTCTTTCCTTATAGTTGGATAATTTAACTATTATGTGTCTTGGTGACTTCTTCTTAGGGCTCAGTCTGGCTGGTATTCTTTCAGCCTCCTGAAGAATAGTCTGATTTCCATTTATCAAGCTTGGGACGTTTTTCTCAAGATTTCCCTAGTTAAATTCACTGTTGAGTTCTTGGTTGTATCTTATTTTATCAGTCCAATTATTTTAATATTTTTTTCCTTTTCATAGCATCACACATGGCTCTCTTGTTTTCTTCAGAGTTTTGGATTATCTGATTTGAGTGATTTTCCCATTTGTTGAAGTCCGCTTGGTTATCCTCTAGGTCACTGGTGTGATTCTCCATCTTCTCAAGTCTGTAGGCAAAGTTTGTCAATTTGCTGCTGGATTTTGTAATTTCATTCCTTAAATCCTGTATTTCCCTTTGGTGTGTTGCCTTTATTTCCTCTATAATGTCATCCTTCTTCTGTATTGCTTTCCTCATATCCCGTATGACTCTAAGCAGCATTCTGAAAATTTTTTTCTGTGGCTGTTCAATATTTGCTTCTTCTCTGCACATTGTTAAGTTCATAACTTCTTCTGGCATTATCTTCTGTTTCTCCTAATTTTTTGATGCTTTTAAGGCTGGTTGTTTTTTGTGTGCTGCTTTAGAGGAGTCTGGAGTCATTTCCCAGAATTGAAGAACTCTGGGTTCTCTATTGGTAGACACGTATGAGTTGTTCTACAAAGTACCTGCAGGTAGCTTTACTTGGGTGTCAGGCTACAGCCTGTATCTTCCTGTTGTTTTACTCTTTCGCTAGCCAACCAATTAGTTAAATAGTGTTTTCATGGAACACTGGTTTCTTTGGGGCTTGTGAGGGTGACTTTTTACTGGCTGATCTCTAAGTAGGTTGCATTGGCTTGTCTCATAGTGCTTGGAACCCCTCAGGTGACAAGTGTTGTTTCCCTTTGTATCTGGATTGCTGAGGGAGATGTGTGTGTACCCTTCCTGGTGTAGAGCACTGTAGTTGGCAGTCTGAATTACCCTAGTCAGATATATTGCAGTGACAGTTGAACAGATCTTCCTGTGGCAACATGGAGTACAAGTGGTGGTGGCCAGGAGTTCCCACAGTCACTTTTAGGACCTTGTTGTTTGGACATGATTTCCCCTAGCCACTGGAAGACAAGCACCCCCAGACCTTTGTATGGAGAAGGGCTGGTGTGGTTTCCCCAGTTGCCTGTAAAGTCAGCAAATGCAGGTGGTAGGTCCTTCAACTGTGTCTTCAGAGTTACCCTGAACTGAAGGAAGTGACGTGAAGGACCATAATGACTTGTCAAAGGAAAGAGAGGGAGAGGAGAAGACAGAAAGAAAGACAAGAGCAAAAATGCCTAGCAAACTAACTACTGCTGACAAAAAGTGCTCAGACTAAAGAGTAAAATCATCAAAAAAAAAAACTGCAAAGAAGGAAGACTGAGTCTTCTGAAGTTGTAGTGAGAATGAGGGAAGGAAGTAACAATGAAATATTCAACTTTCCTCTAGTTCTTAAATGCTTCCTCCCACCCACTATCATGATTCCAATTCTACCTTACAAATCCTTCCAGATCAGGGGATGCACATTGGTACAGATAGGAGCTGGAATCCTGGGGAATTCAAGACAAATGATCCATTAAGGACAAATGGTGAGAGTGGTGATACTGGGAGGATGAAGGGAAGATGGAGTAGATAGTGGGTACCAATTTCAGGGAGCTACATATGTCCTTCTCGCTTGGGTAAGGACAGCAGGGAAGTGGGTGAAGAGACATATTGGACAGAGTATGAGATGACAAAATAATGATAATTTGTAAATTATTAAGCATTCATGGGTGAGGGGGATATGAGCTAAGGGAAAATATGGGAAGCAGGTGCCAATAACCCATGTAGAGGTCTGATGTTTTGCAAATGATGAAGCCAACAGGTGTACACATGTGGCAAACATTCAATGGATGTATGTATTGATCATGATAAGACGTATGAGCCCCAAATAAAATGATTTTTAAAAAAAGGATATGTACTGTAGATTTGAGAATGTGACTAATCTAGTGTTCATTTAATCAGGTGGAGGTGAAGAAGCATTAAAAAATGGATGCTTGGACATTTTCTGAAGCAAATAAATTAATTTTTGAGATTTAACATTCAAATACATATCCAAGTCAAAGTATGATAAAAGTCATCCATAATTCAAAAAATAATTTAGAAGAAGTTCAGATCTATGTAATTAAATGTGAAATTAAAATAATTATAATAACCAGTGATATCTTGTTTTCAACAATGAAACCCAGGAAGGAGTATAATGAGAGCTGTAAGGTGTGCAAAGAAAATGGCGATGGAGAATGAAAAAGGAAATAAAAATCTCAATCAAAAAAAAGGAGCAAAACTTTTTTGAGAAAAAAGTGAAAAGAATGACAGAATAGCTCATGCTTAGGAAAATTTTATAGGGCTTACTCCATCATGTTAAAGGTAATGTTAGATATAAATAAATGTAACTGAAATGAACAAATGCAAATTAAGATTCTGATTTAGGAAAAACAATGTATGTGCAAAAATCAATTAATGTGTAGGTGAATGTAAGCAGCCTGAATGAAGCAGTCAATTTGCATCAAGTTAAATTACTTAATTTATCAGAGTCATTGAGACCATACAGTATTTATTGGAAGTTTTCTCTGATAGTATATTTTTTGATAAAAAGGTAGTAAATTATTTACTTTGCAATATGTAGAATTTAAATATAGATGCTGGAAGTTGTAGGTAATTAAATAGAAATTTAAGATATATCTTAAAAAGTTATTTTTAATCCCTATTTATAAATAATAGTAGGAAGACATGGAAAAGGAAAAAAATATTAGTAACTACTTTAAATATAAATAAGATATATATTCTAAATATAATTGTTATCCTTAAATCCATTTAAACAAACAAAAAGATTATCAATAAGTAACCAAACAATGAAATCGTGTCTATTAAGAAAATAACCAAAAATGAAATTTTTTGATAGAGATAAGTAGTCAGTAGAAATGCTCTATGAAAATTTGCATGTGAAGCTAAGTAAATAATTATTGTTATGAGAGCTACAAATCACACATACATTCTAAATAAATTCCAAATAGGTAATGATTTCTATCTCAATGGTGGGTGGATGATTTCAGACAATTTCTATTAATGATAACCTTGTCTAAGTATCATTATTAAATCTACTGCCATCCAGCCGATGTAGACTTTTAGGGACCATAAGCCCTGCCATCAAGTTAATTGTGACTCATCGTGACCATATTGGACAGGGTAGAAACTCCCTATGATTTATAAAACTGCAACTGAAACATGGAAAGATTAATGAGAAAGGGGGTTATATCCATTTAATGCCTAAGCTAAATAAAAATTAGTTGGCCTTAACATGATAAAGAGATTTGAATAAAATTAGGCACACATCACACACATATGGGGACAATCCAAAGCTTGAGATGTTCAGACCAAGGTTACCTAGGCACAAGTGAAGGTCAACCTGTGAACACACACTAAGAACCAGCAACATCAATCTCTAATATCAACCAATAGAGTCAACAATGTGCCTCCCCCCTCATTCCAAGTGGGGCCAGGAGGGGATAAACAGCAGTGACTGACAGCAGGCCACACTCTGTCAGGTTGAGAGTGGGATCTCTCCAGTGTGCCTGGTGTGCAGGGTCACACACTCTCTTGCACTCTCTCTGTTTTCCTTCCCTCTCTTTTTCTTTTCCCCTTCTAGGACACCTCTTTTGATTCTGTAGCCTCCTTTTAATGGCCATTTAGTAATCCCCTGCAGCTGCTGTTTTTAGTATTGAACTTTCCCATGTCCTTGCCATGCAGGCTGGCAAGCTTTCCAGTGATAGTACTGTCTGAAACTGAATGAACTGAAACTTTCTTTCCCTCATAGAAGTTACTTGAACTATGCAACTGCTTCTGCTGCAAGAATTCTGTTAGCTTTGAGAAGCAAGAAGGGAGAAACCATCCTGGAAACCTAACATAACCGTTTTGGGGAGTGTAAAGCCTGATCTTTATCCTGAGATGGATTTGAACTGCTGACTGAGCAGTCAAGATGGAGCTGCAGAGAGGAGGTCGAGCTTAATTAGGGATGAAAAGTAAAAATAGGCTTTATTGGCGATAAGAACACTGGGGAAAGGAAGGGATAGCAGAGAAAGTGACAGGAGCATCTTGAGCTCCTGCACAGTTCCAAGGCCAAGAGATAGGCCAGGGAAGCCGCCCCGGGCAATACAGCTTGAGCCAAGGACGTATGTACTGATATGGGGAATGAGGCTTTCTGCAGGATCTGAGTCAGGATGTGGCTTGTTAGTACATCTTGTCTTTGCAGATCCGCCTCCTGAAACACTGAGGGAAGATGCTGTACAAACTGGGCTCTGAGAGATAAACTCTGTCAAGGGGCTGTGCCGATCGGTGAGATAAATTCTGTGAAATGCCAATGGCAGAGGTCACAAGCTTCCACGGGTTGTTCATCTTCTTTTGAGGCTGGTGCAGGGGTGCAAGTGGCTGCCTGGTCCAGGCATCTACCTGATTTGACCCTGGCCAAAACACTGTCCTTGCATTAGCACCCCAATGGATAACCACTATCCCCCAAGGTAAGTAAAAGTCTTAGGAAAATGATGACTTCTTTAACCATGTTAGATTTGCATAGGTTCATTTGCATAGTTAGAATCATTGGATACATGAAAACCAAGATAGATAACCACTCAGAAACAGAAATAGGAGTAACAGAGAAGACTCCAAAGGAGAAATAGGGAACTGATAGCATTTATGATGGTGTTAACTCCATCAGGTGGGATCAAACAACAGAATTGCTTGTGAAGGGATTTATTGGAGTGCAAGGTATAGCAAAAATAAACAAACATACAAACAACTAAATAAGGGTCCCTGGGTGTGGGTCAGGGAGGGAGTTGATAAAGAGGAGCTTATATCAAGGATTTCAAGAAGAAAGAAAATGTTTTAAAACTGATTGTGATAACAATTGTACAATACTGCTTGAGGTAATGGAACTCTGGAAAGTTATGATATCTGTAAGAGCTCCCAATAAAAGGACTTATAAGGAATTTCCTGAGGCAGCTTTATTCCAGGCAGAAGAATCAGTTTGAGAATTATGGCAGCAGAATTTTTGGATACCTGAGAAGGTAACTTTCAAGGACACATGATGTTCATGGCTAATTATTATGACATTTCAAGAAAATTAAAATTGCATTTGTGAGAAAAATGCCAGGATCATTATACATATAAAATTTCTCTCACATCACAATATACCTAGTCATTCTTCAAAGGTACAAAGAATTTCCTTAAGAAATTTCTTTAATTCTTTACCACGTTCACATTGTAACTTTGATCCTACACTTCATACTTCTTATTCTTCCCCAAACACAAGAAGTATTTAAAAGAGATGTACTCATTTTGAGTCCCTTGAGCATGGCAAATCTTCCATTTTTATATCGTGTAAACCAAAGAACACAGAATTATCTGGTGAGGAAGCAGAGAAAGGGAAATTCCACTTTTATAAATGTATATACCCACTTGTAAGATATGTCAAAAATAATATATTTTTAGTATTTTGTTAATAAAGATTTATACTATTGTATAATAACATTTAAAATGTACAAAATTATTTATAAAATAATCCATTAGAATATACTCTATTTTCCTTCTTTAAATTGGCTTATTTTATTAATGTTTTAAGGTGTATTTACAGTAAACTATTGTTAGAACTACAGTTCTCTTTTAGCATATGTTGACATCAAAATAAACAAACAAACCAAATACCACTGAGTCTAATTCAACTCATACTGACCCTCTACAGGATTTCCAGGATTTTACATTTCTTTTTCTTTTTTTCTTTCTTTCTTTCTTTCTTTCTTTCTTTCTTTCTTTCTTCCTTCCTTCCTTCCTTTCTTTTATTTATAATGAATCATTTTATTGGGGGCTCATACAACTCCCACCACAATCCATACAATCATAAATTGTATGCAGGCCACATTTACACACTTATTGCTTATTGGTTATTATTGTCATTGTTAGTTACCATTGTGTTGGTTCTGATGCTAGCAATCAACCAACAAGAGTAGCTTTTTTTTAGAAATTAAGACTTAGTAATTAAGCATAATTGGTTATTATTGTCATTGTTAGTTACCATTGTGTTGGTTCTGATGCTAGCAATCAACCAACAAGAGTAGCATTAGTACATTAATGTGTGCAGAGTGAAACATGTGTTGGTCCTGCTCCATTCTCATGACTGCTCTTGTCGTTGAGCTCCTGGTTGCATTAGAAAGGATCTGCAAAGGGTCTAGGCTGGATTTATAAGGAGGTCATTGTTGATGTCAGATGAATCTTGGTTAAAAGTAGAGAATACCAGAAAGATGCCTGTTTGTGTTTTCTGACTATGCAGAGGCATTAGACCTTGTGGATCATAAAAAACAATGTATAACCTTGAGAAGAATGAGAAATCCAGAATACTTCATTGTGATCACGAAGAACTCATACATGGATCAAGAGGATGTTGAGCTCATTTAACAAGGGATTTAAACTTGACTCATTCATATGGAAGAACTAAGATAATATATTATTAATACTCTCATCAGCAACTTAAGGAGTATATTCTTGATCCATCAAGACTAGTAATAGAAGGGGTAATACCAGGAGGGTGGAGGGATGGAGGAATAGAAAAGGAGAACCAACTTCAGAGATCTACACGTAGCCCCCTCTCTGGGACATGGACAACAGGGAAGTAAGTGTTGTGACACATTGGACGGTGTACAGTATGAAAATAATAAAAATTTGTAAATTACTAAGGGTTCCAGGGGGAGAGGGGGAGGTAGGGAAATATAGGGAGCTGATACTGGGGGCCTGGATGGAGGGAGGATGTTTTGAGGGTGATGATGGTAATAACCAATTATGCTTAATTATTAAGTCTTAATTTCTAAAGAACTAAGGTTCTAATTTATTAATACCCATGCAATGCTAGTTTTTAAATATTTTAAGTAGAAATTTGATATTTTTTTGTTTTTTCTTGTAAAAGCTATAACTTACTTACTGCCTAGAAGCTCTGCTGGCATTTTAGTTATGCAGGTTGACAGTTTGAAACCACCTGACACTTCATAAGAGAAAAATAAAACTTTCTACTCCCCCCAAACAATTAGCAGTCTCAGAAACTTGACTTGTTCTACCCTGTCCCAAAGGTCAAGAGTCAGTGTCAACTCAATGGAAGTGAATTTGTGTTTTTAGAAACATTGCTTAGAAATCAATCCTATGACTTCTCAAAATTTTAACTATTTGGGTTTTTTAAAATGATTTTATTGGGGGCTCTTATAGGTCATAAAACATTCATTATATCATTTGTATCAAGCACATGTGTACACATGTTGCCATATTCATTTCCAAATATTTTCCACTTGAGTCCTTGGTATAAGTTCCTCTTTCCCCCTCCCTTTTTTAAATTGAAATATTTTATTGGAGGCTCATCCACCTCCCCTCATGATCCATACATAAATTAATTGTATGCAGACTTCATTTGCATACTTGTTGCCATCATCACTCTCAAAACATCTATCCTCCTCTTTGAACCCCAGTTCCTGCTCCCCACATTTCCCTTCCCCTTCCCCCCATGAACCTTTAATAATTTACAAATGTTTATTGCTTTTTCATATCACACACTGTCCAATGTTTCCCTTCACTCATTTCCCTGTTGGCCATGCCCCAGAGAGAAGGTTATATGTAGATCCCTGAATTTGGCTCACCCTATCTACTCCACCATCACTTCATCCTTCCAGTATCACCACTCCCAGCACTAGTCCTGAGGAAACATCTATCCTAAGTTCCCCATGTTTCTGACTCCAGGTATATCCTCTGGTCTAGCTGCATTTATCAGGAAGTGGGATCATGATAGTGGATGGGAGGGAGCATTTGAGAACTAGAGGAAAGTTGCATATTTCATCATTACTACACCCTAACTGGCTCAATATTTATGGAATTAAGTAGCCTTTTCTTTCTCCCTAGGACCAGGTTGTTGGTTTGAACTGCTCAACTTGTGTTAAGTATTTGAATTGTTAATCCAAGAGAGCCATCTAAGCTCACTGCTATCCAATCTATGCTGAATTCTAGAGACCCTAGGACAGGGTAAGACTTCCTCTGGGAGTTTTCAAAACTGTAATTCTTTATCAGAGTAGAAAGCCCCATCTTTTTCCCTAGGAGCAGCTAGTGGTTTCAAACAGAGCCATCAAGATACCTTAATACAGCTAAGTAAATTTTATTTCTCCCCCAAAATTTTATTTTCCATGGATGTTTTAATTTCATATATTTACAGGCAAGGAGTTATTTGTAATGAATACCCAATTATGTCCATTGAAGTTTTCAAATATTTACTCAATTTCTTCAAAAGTTAATATGGAAAATTTTGGTATATTCATCATCAACAATGTCTGACACTATTGATTCTAGTGAATTTATTATTATTATCAAAGGAATTTATTATCCTGTGCATACTATCCTAATTTCTTCATCTTTCATTAATAAATGTACAGCAAATTCACAAAGAGAAAATTAAAATATTTGTGGCACTTCATAAATGCAAAATCATGTGTATGAAAATATTTTATTATGAAAAAGATAACCAAAGAAATGAAAAAAATAAGTTCAGAAAATGACTAATTTGATAAAGTTATCATCTTTAAATCGAATTAACACATTTGGAAAAGGATGCACAATGTAGTCTCAAAATGGGCAAAATACATAGCTGATTTTTTTCCCAAAAGGACAACCAAGAAACTGCAAAACAATTATTAGACACTGGAGGAATTCTAAGCAGACTTCAGTGAGATAATAATTTATCCTGCCTATAAAACACAAATAACAGCAACTATTGCTGAGTAAGGGCATTGACTGGAACCTTTACTAACTTCTGAAAAAACAGCAAATGGTAAAGATACTAGGGAAAATGACATGATGCTTTTACACACACAACTATTATGTGATCCAGCAACCCTACTGCTCACTGCCATCAAGTCAATTGTGCCTCAAAATAATGATACAAATAGGCTGAGCCCCGGTGGCGTAAGTGGTTGAGTACGGGACTGAGGCCAGCGGGCTTGGCAGTTCAAATCCAGCGGCGGTTCTCAGGAGCAGCGCTGGGTAGTTCCCACGACCATCAGAAGGCAGTGATGCCCCTCCCCCCCCCCCCACCAAAAATAAATTAAATAAATGACACAGATTGACATATGCACATTTTTGTATAATGACTCTCTATTCACATACCCAATAAATGGAAATAAAAGATTGTTGTGGCAGTCATGTGCTTATGTTAATTTTATTACTGAAATGTAGGGGTGGAGTCTAGCCTGTTAATCTGGAGATAGCCATTAAGTAGCCAATGGAGCCTCGATGTGAGCATGGCTTTCTCCTGAGACTTCTGGGAATTCTCGTGATATTTCCTTCTTCAAGATGAGAAGCTATCTTCCCCAGTTGTTGGGAGTTAGTTCTCAGAGACGATGAATCACAGAGAAGACAAGATGTCAGTGTCTGAGGAGTCGGAGAAGAAGCCACATGGCTTTGCCCTGATGGAGCCAGACCTCTGAAGCTGGAGAGGCCACATGGGGACCCCTGCCAGCGATGAGTTGCTTCTGCCATCACTGGATGCTGTTGATGAACCCTGAGCCCTGGAAGTGAGGAGCCATGAGGAGACCCCTGCCAGCGCCGAGATTCTGCCCCCACTGACCTGTGACTTCGTGAGTCGGAAGGAGACATTATAGACTGGTATCAGGCATATGGGTTAATATCAGACTTGTGACTTTGAACTGGACTGGGTTAGGATGCTTTCTCAGTGTTCCATTCTTTTTGTATATAAACCTTTTCCTTATATTCATATGCATGTCAATGAAATTTGTTCCTCTAGTCTACCTGGACTAACACACTTGTGTATCAATAGCTTAATGGATAATCCTACAATGTAATAATGCATAGTCATAAAGAAAAATTATGAGTCTCAAAAGTTTTTATAATATGTTTGGAGCTAGAAGCCATTAGTGAAATAATTCAAGCATCCAAAAATAATTATTGCTTAAACTAGAATAGATATATAGAAATAGACAAATTATATCATTACCATGCCTTCAGATTATTACTAACACTTTTCAGTGATTTAAAATGATAATAAACAACATGGCTGGGTAGTCAGAAGAGCTCTTAATGATCTCTCATGCAAACATTTTGGAGAAGAGGAAAGATTGCAGTATCCTGAGTCCCAGACTCTCATCTGAGAAAAGTGTACAGTTGAGGAAGGTGCCACAAAGAAACTGACTAAAGAACCTCAGAAAAGGGTTGGGGGGAGTCATGGATTCTTTTGTGACCTGACAGGACCCTGCCTAGGTACCATGCTCTGGGATAGCAGTGGTGAGCACATAGTCCTCTCCCCCTCTACTTTCTCAGCAGGCCTTTGCCCAAATAGTACTTGGGCTCAATATCTACAGGCCTCACAGTAAAGGATAGTTTTGATGAATACTATAATTCATCACTTTTCTCCTCTCAATGCAATGATTTGACCAATAATTGCCAGCTATGCGTTGAGGCCTTGGGAAGCAGACACAAGAGAAGATCTTTGACAGAGCCCATATTTGACTGTTTGCAGATTTTGCTCCCTGTTGAGGATTGTCTGGTGTGGAATTGCCTAGCCACCCTTAACCACCCAGGTTCCATAGCACGTGTGTGGCAATAACTCTGCATTCAGTGTCAAATATAAAAAACAAGTTGACTAATAATAACCCTACGTGCTGATGGCAGCAGTTGATCACTGCATAATTTCAGAAACAGAAGAAAACAGCACCAGTGACCACACTGCACCCAGATGTGGATGTAGAGGAGCTCCTGGAGGAGCAGAAGACCAGCTATCCTCTCAAGATGGTTACAGTGATAGTCTCATATTACTGTGACTGTCAGAAAAATTAGACTGAGATAGTGAAGAAAGCTTTGCCATAATTTAATAACAAAGATGTGTCTTGAAAGAACATGTTGGCTATGATAGTTACACAATTTCATGTCAACTTGATAAATAAGAATGAAGAGGTAATGTCTAGCCTGATCCCTCTTTGTGGGTGTGGTCTTCTCCTGAGCATTTTGAGAACCCTCTCTGTTTGACAGTTCTTATGGCAAGCCACATGGAGACGTGTGAATAACAGCCATAGCCCTGGATCTGGAGGAGACACATGCAGAGACCTGCACCAGCCTTAAATCCTTCCACTGCCACTGGATCCACAAGACCTTCTACTCACTAACCTGCAATCTTCCTGCATTTGGCATCATTGCATATGCTGTGCTAGTCTGAAGAGGAATTTATGGATTGGTATTTGACCTATGGGCTAATATCAGATTTATGGACTTGAAATAGACTGAGATGGAATGTTATCTCAATATATAATTGCTCTTTTATGTAAAACTTTTTCTGACATACATATGAGTATTTCTGTGTTTGTTTCTCTGGTCAAGCAGAGAATGAAATGTGAATGAAAAATTAGAAATAATAAATCTATAAAAATACAAAACACAAATACCAAAATATTAGAATCTTGAGAACACTGTGAAAGAACAAAGCAAGATACAAATATTAAAATAAAGAATCAGTGTCCTTGAAAATGAATCCTTCAAATCAAAATAGATCATATTATGAAAATGACCCAAACATCAAACAAACAAATACCCTGAAAATAATCCCAGGATACCATGGAACATTATATCTATGGTTGCTGCAAGCCAAGCACTCGCTTGATGGAACAGTATCAAAAGGAGCAACGTGCCTGATATATGTGCTAGCACAGAAAGAAGATAACAACTACTCACAAAATAATCAACAATGGAGAACTCCCATACATCATGTCAGAACATAAATAAGTACTATACATACATGTGTATAAGCCCAGTTTTCTAGCACATTTTTAATGCAGTTTTTGGGATAAAATTAGGTGCCTTGGCTTATACTTGGTGGGTTTATATGACCCAAATATATAGATAAAGTGATAGAGATAGAGATAAACATGGTGTAATAGGTTTATTGTGCCAACATGGCTTATGAACACATGTAAGATTAACTGAAAGATGGAGGGATAAATGACTCAACGAGCCTCACCCATCTCAGCTCTTGCTCTTTGATCATCAGACCACTGTGTGTGACTGCCTTGTTTGTCCTGTGCCTCGATCTCCAAGCTACACTACCTGTGGGACCCCTCACCTGTGGACTGGGTCACTGTTAGTTTAGGTTTCTTCAAGCCCTGCTTCACCAAACCTGACTGTTCACCAAGTCTGATTGTTGGTGACCTGCCTTGCTGTTTGCTGCATGTGGTCAGATAGCCTTAATTCCAGAGGACTACCCAGCGGCTCTCAAGACTTTTAGGACTTCCAGTGTCTCACAGCTATCTCATGGAAGTAAGTTGCTCTGAGCCTTCGTATGTTTGATAGATTAATTAACTATTTATTTATTATGTTATCTATTTATCTATCTATATAAATAAATATAAAACTATTAGTGTCCTGGTTTTGTTTCTCTAGAGAACTCTTTCTACCATATATATTATGTAGGAAGTCCATAGCATTCCAAATAAAATTGAGTATAAAAGGAAATAATTTTGACATATAATAATCAAACTTTCTAGTATTTGTAATAAGGAAACAATCTTGAAATCTGTTCAGCAAAAAAAAAAGAACAATAAAAAGAACAAAAAAGAATAAAGAGCAGAGGAAATAAAACAGATGATAACTATTCATGTGGAGAAGATATGGAACCATTCACAAAATACAGTAAACTATGAAATTGAGAAAAAATCACACAGAGACACACACACAATCTACAAAGAAAAATCTAAATCTGCAACAAAATAAACAAGATGAAAACCATATAACAATAAGATAAAAAAACAAAGAGAGTCACAAGACCACAAAAAACATTGGAAATATAAAACAAAAAATCATCATTAAAACTAAAACCAGTAATACTATTAAAAATAAAATGACATCAAGAAAGCCATATTTGATAATAATTACACTAAATGTAAATGACAGAATTTACCAGTTAAAAGACAAAGAATAACAGACGGGATAACAAAACATGAACCTTAAATATGCTGTTTGCAAGAAATGCACTTAAACTACAAACATAGATTAAAATCAGAGGTGGAAAAGCTATATCAAGCTGATGGCAGTCAAAAGAAAGCTGATAAAGCAATATTAATCCCAGAGAAAATAGTTACTAAAGTTAATTAAAAATGAGAAAATGAGAGACAAAGAAAGTCACTATATTATTATTAAGAAAGCTTTAATTGAGCAAGAAGCCATAACCATAGTAATATAGATGCACCAAATAAAAGGCCACCAAAACACACTAATCAAATTCTTATAGAAATGAAGAGAAAAATAAATCATGATATGATAAAATTAGGAAAGCTTAATTTATCTCTTTTAACTAAAAGTCAACCAACTAGCGAGAAAAATCAGGAAAGATATACAAATATTAAATAATACATCTTTCAGCTTGATTTCATAAATATATAGGGAACTCTTCACCCAGTAACAATTAATTTTGCTTCTATAGCACTATTGAATTTATTCTAGAATATATCATTTATTAGATCATAAAGCAACCATCAATGAATGCATTTTAGAACATTGAGATAATGCAAACCATCCTTTTAGATCAAAGCGATGTAAAATTAAAAATCAACCCTCATATGGGCAGCTCTCCCAAACCCAAATACATGGATATTGAATAATATTTTACTCAATTTTACTGGATAATTGAAGAAATAACACATTCAAAAGATTCCCTGAAACAAATATCTAATTAGATGATCATTGAGCAAATAAAAGCAGAAATGATAGACCAATGCTTTGATGGTATCCGTGGTACTTACATTATATGTTGTCAACTTGTGAAGGAGTGGAGACCAGCCTATCAGTCAGGTCCCAGCCTGATGACTTTATTTGGAAGTATTAATGATATAAATAGCTTGCTGGAAGCAGGACACTCACTCTCCATCTGAGACATATCTGTTGACAAGGATTCACATGGATCTAAGCTGAGCGAGTCAGAGCCCTGGACTAGGGAAGCCATGTGGAAATCTCTGCCAGCACTGAAATCCTTCTACCACCACTGGACCCACATGACCCTATCATCTTCCTGCATTCAGTGTTACTGCGTGTGTTGTGTGAGTCTGCAGAGGAATTTATAGATTGGTGTTGGACATATGGGCTAACATTGGATTTATGGACTTGATCTGAACTGGGATGCTTTCTTAATATACAAGTACTCTATATAAAACTCTTTCTTATACACATTTATGAGTGTCAGTGAATTTGCTTCTCTAGTCTACCAGGACTAACACAATTACCATGCATGGGAAGTAAAAGGAGAAAAGGGGATGCAATATGCTATAGGCTAGACAACTGTTAACCATGGGGAATCAGGAGATAATATTCTATGAGAGAGAAGGAGGGAAAGAGGGAAGTTTGATAAACTATTTAAATTGTTGAAACAAAAACCATTATTTGAAATGTAAATTTCCACATAACTCAAAATGCGAGTTTTTTTAAATGGGAATTTTGAGCTGAATATTATGAATTTCTCTATTTTATAATTCTGAATTCCAGTGAAATAAAAATGAGTCGAATCACAATAAAAATACCTTTGATATTATATCAAGTGGGTTTTGTTGTGGAACAAGATAAATTCTTTCACACAGGTAGTAGAAGTGGGAATAAACCTCACCTCTCTGGAAAAATGTTTGATCTTATGTAGTAAAGCAAAACAAAACAAAATACAACATCATACTCAAATATAGCAATGATACATACTGTATTTTTGTTTTATTTTCTATCTTAATACACAAAACCTGTTTATTCCTACATATTACTGTGATCTATTTTCTGATTTCCCCAGTGTTGTATATTTATGAGGATTATCTCACTTGATGCAGCAATAAAATTTTTGTCCCTGCTACTCCACAAATATCTTTTTCAGTATCAACAATTAATTTCACAATACTAAATCCAGTAGTCAATTCTCAAATCTTTATCAAAAATTATCTTTTTATATTAACAAAGATAATGACATTTTCCTCTAATTTGAAATAATAGAAAACTAATTTTAATTGCTTCTGTTCTTACTCAATAGGTTATTTTTTCAGTCTTCCATCTTTTTATTTTCCAACTCTCCTTTCACATAAATTTGATTAGAGCTTTCTACCTTAGGCAATCAGTTTGAAGCTTTACTCTGCATATGTAGCCTCATCAAATATCAGAATATTTTTATATCATCTACATGCCAATAGTTACATATGTACATATATTCAATTTAAAACTCTACTCAACTCTAAAATACTGTATCCAATTGTCTATGTTATATCATTACTAGGACAACTATGAAGAAGATTGAAGTTTAATATGGTAGAAACAAATGTGTGATTTTCCCATGTCTTCTCCATATCAATGAATATCATCACTCTTCCAAACTTTTTATATCAATAAATATGAAATCCATGAGATCTCATACCTGTTATGATCAGCCATCTGCTTGCCAGAGACAGAGTGTATCATCATTGTGCAATAACAACTACTAATGGCAGAGCTAAAACAAAAATGCTCACTGTTTTGTTGTTCATACTTACATAATTTCAGTTGATACAACACAGTGCATTGAATTATTTGACATGACCCACCTCATGGCATAGTGGTTATTCATTGGGTTGCTAATCACATGACCAGCACTTTGAAACAACAACTTCTATCTGCACAGCTAGCAAGAGGCTGTCTGTCCAAGGATTGTACCCTGAGCTTTTTTTAAAGAAATTGTTAAATCATTTTTTGGGAGTTCATACAACTCTTATCACATTCTGTACATACATTAATTGTATGCAAAGCACATTTGTACATTTGTTGCCATCATAATCATGAGTATTGCCTGAGTTTGTGTTTGTTATTGAGAGTATTATGTGATGGTTATTTGGTTTTGAGTTGGTAAATACATGAGAGGGTAGGGCATGTATGTTCCAGCTTCATAGACTTTTGATGATGATGATGTTGAATTTCAATTTTATTTCTCTTTTGGACTTACTTTTAAGAAAACAATTTCTAATTCTACTATGCTCATTTAGAAATATGTGAAATGCTAACTTTTCTCAATAAACTCAAGCACTTTTTATTATAAATTTTGCAAATATCTTTATTTGCATTTTAGCACTTTTGAATTAGAAAAATGTCACCAAATGTTTTTAGCATTGCCCTACTAACTACAATGTCAACAGTTCAAATGCACAGCTGCTCCCCAGGAAAAAGGTGAAGCTGTGCTTCGCTACAAGGTTAGAGACTCAGAAACACTCAGAAACAGTTCTATTCTGGTCTGTAGAATTGTTATGAGATGGAATTGAATGAATAAAGTTTGGGTTGAGTTATAAATTTGGGGAGGCAAATGTGAGACAAAAATGTATCATGATCTATGTGTGTGGTTTAAACTTACATATGAAGATATTGCCTTTCTCCAAGATGCAGAGGAGAGCATGTTTTTATCACCTAATTAAAATTATGGATAGTTACATTGTATCCTTTATATATTAGAGAAATATTACATCTGGAATCTGGAATCTGAAATAAGGAAAATCTAGTGAACAACTTTGTACAGAATATTTTTCTTTATAAAAAACTCTAAAATCTATTTAGTTCCTTATTTTTAGCTTTGAAAATATTTTCTGGGGAGTATAATGTTGTGATGGTCCCAGAGTTTTATGTAAGATAACAAAATTCTACATCAGTTATGGGCAATAAGTTATGAACTCTTATTGTGGGATCCACTTATATTTTCAAAAACACATGCTTGTTTATTGTGTCCTGGACTCTCTTGGAACACATTATTATCCTGCATCTCACTGTTATGTCATTTTACTAAAACATTCCAACCACAAGGTATTCCAAATAGCATGGGGGAAATACTAAATAGAAACATTGATACACAGTCATTACTTTCCTAAGAAAAACGCATTAATCATACCTTTCACAAAATATACTCACTTAAATACTGGCAGCAAAATTTGGCAAACTTTCTTTTGATTAAGAGCTTTTTTGGTTTGTTTTCTAGACTATAAACACAATGCAAGCTAAGTGGTTTACACTTTCATCTAGCTATTCCTTTGTAAATGACAAACATAAGACAAGGGCAAACATTAACACGTGTTGGAAAAAATGAAGGATGCCATCCTTAACAAGAAACATCTAGCTCAGAGTGTTAGATGTATGGTACACTGAACTAAATATGTTGGAAAAGACAAACGAGGCATCCTAAAATTCTGCCTTTCACTTAAAAACAGAATGAGTGGATGGGAAAGATCTTATCAAGGTCTCATTTATATTGCCAAAGTCTCAATAAGGGCAGATGGAGTGCAGGGAAATAAAGTGAAAACAGATTTTGCATAATGAGATGATCTCTTTCTCCTAAAGAGGATGGCCACACATTCAGGGAGCTAGGATAATCTGGACTTTTCATGAACAACAATAACAAAGCCAACTAGCTACAACTATGAAAATATATTAAACCTTTAAAAAAACAATATGAAATAACAAGAAAACACATTGTAAATCTAATTTTACTTTTGCTGTCACTGTTGAGAATGTACACGGGAGAACCTTAGCAAATCCACCAATCACTGCCTGCACTATTTAGTGACATTCAATACAACCCTTGATTGTACAACCATTCTTCTTCTCCTTTTCCAAATTGCTCCTCCCGCATTAATAAAAACTCACTGCCCCCTAAATTTTCTAGCTAACCCTTGGAATTGCTCTTTATCCAATATGAATAGTTCTTAAAAGAGTATGAGCAGACAATCTAAAGAAGCCATTGTTTGGTTTCAAGAAGAAGCCTGAAGATTTTCACATATGAGGTTTAAAGATTAACTAACAGCAAATAGCTGTGGTTTATAAAGCTTCCATGATTGATTAACTCTGAATTCTATGATAATTTTAAATTGAGATCTACATTTTTGCCTGCTTGATTAGTATTTTGACCCAAATATTCTGGTGATGATCGTAATTACCAAATTATCAGGCACCATCCCAATTTTTTTGTCTTATATTACAGAAGGGAGTGGTTCATGAGGACTATTAGACACACACATTTAATTTCCTCTTGAATTTAATTCTCCTTTTCCTCTGTTGCTCCATGTGAATAGAGATAAATCATTGTACCTTTTGTTATCATGTTCAAGCTGACACTACACAATGAAATGGAGGTTGGAACAAAAGCCTTGAACATATTATTAAGCCAATTCACAGAGGCATTCTGTCAAACCATGTTCCTCAACGTCTAAGTCAAGACACCAAAATCACATGAAATATATTCTTTTACATATACAGACTCAGTAGCTGTTCCTTTGCGATTGTTTCTTAAATATACCCGCCACACAACATTTGCCAATTCATTCTTTGAAGGCATAAATTTATTGATATCAATTATATTAATTGACTGTACTTCGTTCATACTTAAAAATGCAGTTTTTCCAGCATTATAAATTAACACACAGTGCTTCATAAGCAATAAGATCTTCTCTTCTATTCTTCTTCTTTTCCATAGTTATCACCAATATAGTTAGTCTCTCTCTATTAGTTTGTTCTTTGTATGTAAGTGAGGTCATGCAATGATTGTTGTTTTCTGATTGACCTAAAAATACTAAAATTGAATTTATTAAAATATTATTTAAAGAAGAAGAGCAATTAATAATGAAGAAAATTAAGTCAGTAAATATGATGTGATGAAAAATGTTGATATGAAAGAATTAAACAGTACATTGCACCCATAAAAACAGATTTAGTAAAGAGAATGAAAACATAAATTCTCATAAAATAAGAAGATGACTCTTTAAAGCATATAATGGTTATTGTTCTGTTTTTTTATCACTGTCAAATCAACCCTAAACGATATAGAGGAACTGGATTTTCCTGGCTTTAATTTTTTGGGGGGGGCATCATTGCTCTCTGGTGGTGGGAGTGGGAGGCCCAGCCCCACTGCTGGAATTGAACCTCCATCCCAGTGGGCCGCAGTCCCGCTCACAACCACTACACCACTGGGGCTTAGTCCCCTGGTTTTAATTTTTATGCATGCAAATAACCAAGTTTTCTCCCACAAAGCCTCTGGATGGGTTAAAATGACTAATTCTTCTGTTGATTCACAGGTATTAATAGTTGACTAATATTTACATAGTTGAAGTTGCACTTAAGATTTTAATAATTTAAATATAACTAAATATATAAAAAGTATGTTAAGTTTATATTAAAAATGTGTAGTATTTATGTGGTCTACAACCTAGTGGGATGGATTAAAAACTAAGAAGTTTGGAAGACAGATATTTGACCAACTGAATGGAAGAAATCCTTATTTGTATCCATTCCGAAGAAAAGTGACTCCAGAACAATATCATCAATGTCCCATAAAAGTAAATTTTTTTCTGAAGATTATCCAACAATGTTGGCAGAACTATATTGAAAGGAAGCTGTCAGAGGTTTCAGTCAGATTCAGAAGAGAATGTAGAACGAGGCATATTGCTGATAGCCATGGATCATGGCTCGAAACAGAGAATACCAGAAAGATGATTCCTCATGTTTTATTGTCTATGCAAAGTTATTTGACTGTATAGATTAAAACTAACTATGGAAAACTTGAAAAAATGGGAATTCCTTTCAATTCTCTATAAGAGCTTGCATATAGGCCAACAGGCAATTCTTCAAACAGAACAAGAGTTTACTGTATGTTTTAAAGTCAGGAAAGTATGTGTTACAATTGTAACCTCTTACAATATGTATTCAATCTGTATGCTGAGGAAATAATACAAGAATTTGAACTATATGGAGAAAAATGCAGCCATAGGGTTGAAGAATGGCATATTAAAATCTTTGGCTATGTAGATAACACAACCTTGAGGGATGAAAGTGAGATGGACTTGAAGTAATGGCTGGTGAAGAACAAAGACTGAGTTTTTGACATGGCTTACAACTCAACATAAAGAATGCTAAAATCCTTACAACATTATCAATAGTTACCATCGTAAAGAATGGAGAAAAGTATGCAATTGCCAAGAATTTCATCTTGCTTGGATTCACAATCAATGCCCACAATAGTCTGCTTTTTTTTTTAAGACAAGATTGCTCTTTTTTTTTTAGACAAGTTCTCTTTAGAATAAAATAAGACTTGTTTAAAATTTGAAAAGCAAGATTTTCACTTTATCAACTAAGTTGTTTCTGACTCAAGCCATGGTGTTTTAAAGTTAAAGTAGCATTGATTAGAAAAAGCATGGAATGCAAATAATAGCATGTAAAGGGTGCCCTTTTACACTATCACTGTAGGCAACAACACAGCAGGATTGGAAGTCAGATCTATGATTACAAGACTGTGAGACTTTGGAACTGCATGGAGAGGAACAAAGGTCATTTTTCATGACTTATTCAGTTAAGAAGAAATAGTAGCAAGATGAAGTGAAATATCTTCTTTCACCACAGGGTAGGTACAGTGTAGTATTTATATTTGAATTGGGAAGTCATGTGCCATGAATAATGATAAACTTTGATATTTCAACTAGATCACGTACCATTTGTACATTGTGTACAACACAACATTTGTGACATTGGTATTCATGATAGAGGTAGTTTCAATATCTTTTCTACATAATCAGGAATCTGTTTTCCAAACTTTGCAGTACATTGCGTTTCAATGATACATACAGAGAGGGTCATTGCAAGTTTCCTTATAAGTTGACTGGGATTTAACTTCTGTAAGACTAATCTTTAAAGACTTAGACTAGATAAGCACAAGTCAAACCTCACATTATTGCAACTTCTAAGATACCAAGTGAAAAATCCCTAAGCATTATAACCCATTAACCATTTCAGTTTATGAAACCTGACACCAGTCACTAACAATGTAATACAGTGTACTTGAGAAAATTCATGGTTCCATTTTTACAAGGCATACATTTATCTATTCTGAACTACATTTTCAAAACTGCCTTTTGATCTTTAGAGCTCATAAAAGAGTCAGTAGAAATCAACTTATGTATATACTACTTTACATCAACCATAAATGACTCTGGTGTGATATATATATACATATATTTCACAAGCTTTAAGCATGTACCTGCAACCACAGGAAGCCTTGAGTGCTTTAGAATAATCTAAAGTGAAAAATATTATTAATATTATTATGCCATATTTACCATATTCTTGGACTATAAGACACACTGAGGAAAACAAGAAAAAATAATCTAAACCAAATAGTACCAGTATACTAAAATGTTTGGGGAACACACCTTCAGACGATAAGATGTACCCTTATTCCCTCCTCACATTTTTTGGGGAAGAGTGCATGCCATGGTGTGAAAAATATGGTAAAATAAAAAAGAACCCTGTAGAGGATTGTCATACTCAGTGCTGTTCGACTGATAAAATCTGTCTACACTTGGTTCTTCCAGGGATATATAGATACTTGATTTTGTAGATGCAAAGAGTAAAAAATAGTAAGTTCAATTTTGTGTTATTTCAGAAATATAAAAAAATGTGAATTTTAATGAATGAATGATGTCCAGGTAACACAGTAGTGATTATTTTTTAAAAATTTTTAAATGTGTGAATGATATGTACAATATTGAACGTGGAAGACAGAAGAAGAATTGATGCATTTACATTATGATATTAGTGCAAAATATGGAAACTAACATAGATTGCCAAAAGAATAAACACATCTATTTTGAAAGAGGTAAGACCACAATGAGTCCTTCCATCCTCCTCCTCCAAGAGTATTTTTTCAGTTGCTGTCTCTTGATGCTCCTTCGAAGATCCCCATGTTCTTCCTTGTGAGCTCTTCACTGTGTTCCTGTACCAACTCCTCCCTGTCCTCTTCATCAATGTCTAGACCTACTGACAGGCCTAAAGACCCAATATCCTCCACAATATGCTCTTTCAAATTTCCATGAAGGCTTCAAAGTCTCTCTCTGTCACAGCTTCTGGCCATAACTTTCTCCAAGTTCACAGTTTTGTAAGACTTTCCCCCAGGTTTTTTGGGGAATGGTGATACAATGGAAGATGTGAAAATGATTTTTCCATAACTCTTGAATAGTCCATTGGATATCTGCAATTATGTCAATGTCCTGCTCAATCAGTGTTTGGTGAACACTTTGTTGAGATTAGCAGTGACTTGCTTATCCATAAACTGGATAAGATGAGTCATATTCAGGATCAAGAACTTAGCAGTGATAGAGGAATATTTATCATCCAGCTTGCTCTTCAAGACTGGAGGATGAACTGGGAGATTGTCATAAGGGGAAAGCTTTCACTAGCAAGTTTTCCTTTTGCCAGTATTTTTTTTTTAGCACCAGGTCCAAATACAACATGTACCCACAAAGGGAAAAACTGTCTTGTCACACGTGCCTTATAAATTTCCCTGCACATTACAAATAACTTATTTTCCATTATTTTTGTTTGTTTGTCTAAAAACCCATGGATTTTTTGAATGATACACTAATATATAACTTTAAAATGACCATTGGTCTTCCCATACAACAGACTAAGACTCTCTTACATAGTCTTGTAGCCTGGCAATGTTTTATCCTAGTTAGTGATGAACCTCTGTAGGGCATCCCCCAGCCCCCGCCAAAAAATAAACCATCCAAGTTTTGTTGCTATTGAACACTTGCTAGAGAATGAAAACGTCAGTCTCCACATATTCATGCAATTTTTTTCTTGGATTCATTTCCATTTGAACTGCAAGTCTTCATGCCTCACTTCATTTTGAATTTTTCAAGTCAGCCAGGCCTGGCTTTGAAGACATTTTAGCCTTGTCACATGTCACTGTTTTGAAACCACTGAGTTGCTTCAGATTTTTCCAAATTGACAGTCATTTTTCAACCTGTTCAATGATGTGCTTTTTTTTTATGGTTAAAAAAATTTACACCTTTTGCTTCCTTAGCTGATCTAATCACCTTTTTTCTCCCCCACTGATGTGGATAAATTTTACTTAGCCATGTTGTGTTCAAATTTCACTCTGATTTCTTTCTTAAACTCCATCGTGTTGCTCATAGTTTACCTCTTAGCTTTACTGCTTGTATCACGAGCATTCGTTAGAGCAATGCATTCCATATTTTACACAATGAAAGCACACAAGAGAGCTCAATGATCTATTTTTTTTGATACAGTAATGTGAATATCATATGTTGTCTGAGTGATGCTTAGAAGAAAACCTTTACCCCATTGTGTCCTGAGCAAGACATGTCATGTGACTAGTTCTCAGCCATACTCTTTTTCTTAAGTCAGATTTTTGGTTCATAGTTGAGCAAAGTTATGAATAGTGAGTACATTTTTGAGGAGAAAATTTTAATGTTTTATTAATTGAAAGTTGGAACTTCAAGTCATTCCACAACTGTATATAATTTGCTTTTACATACTAGGTTTTTGTGATTTTGCTATTTAGGTAATTTGAACCTGGTAGAATGACTTTGGCAGTGATTCTTACACATATATTTTCCGGAACAGTTTACAGAGAATGATATAATTCTTCCATAAAAGTGGGTGATGGGAATTTGATATATTTGAATTATGGCATTGGTGAAGAATCTTGGATTTATTATGGATGGCCAGTGAGAACAAAAAATAAATCCATCTTGGAATAAATTTACAGAGGGAAAGGTGGAATTTTGTCTGTGATAGTTTGAACATGTTATTAGGTGAGATCAGCCCTTTCAAAGAAAATTCATGTTTGGTAACGTAGGTAGCCAGTGAGACCGAGGAGAACCCAGCATGAGTGGATTGACACAATGGCTGTAGCAGTGAGTTGAAACATAGCAGCAATTGTCCGCATAGCTTCCATTTTGCAGTGTTTCTTTCTGTTGTATGTAATGCAGTTAGTGTCAGCCAGAACTAACCCAATGAACCTAACAGCCACAGTAGCAAAACTCTATTGGCATGGTACATTATTATTTGGTAGGTTATTAATTATAGATTTAATTTCCATAACTGCTATATAAGTAGTCAGAGGTTTGGAGATGATATCTTTTAATTTAATTTCATTTAATGGTGTCATTTCATTTAATTTTCAAATTTGTGGAAGAGAGCTGATCATAGTATTTCATTAACTTTTTATTGTCAATGGAAACAATAGTTATGGTTCTGTTTTCATTTCTGGCCTTACTAATTTGTGTCATATGTCGTTTTTCTCTGGTTAGGAGCATCAAAAGTTGACTTTTCAAAAACTGTCACTTATTTTCAGGGGTTTTCTCTCTTACTACGCTGATCTCAACTTTCTTGATTTTTGACTATGATTTTTATCCTTTTTTCCCCTACTTGTGCTTATTTTGCTTTTTATATTATCTCTTCTGCTAAATGTTCCCTATATTTTTTCTGATTTTATAACTAGGAATTCTTTATCATTGATTTTCTTTCTTATTTTCTAATATATATATATATATATATTCAAAGCTATATATTATCTCCTAATTGTTATTTTGCTGCATATTACATATTTTGATCATTTGAATTTTTTATTTTATTAAGCACAAAACAATTTAAATTTTTCTTCTGAAACTTCATCTTTGATCCATGTGTTATTTAGAAGAGCCTTGTTTACTCAAATATTTCATAATTTTTCCAGCCATTTCTCTGTTATTGGTTTGTACATCCCTTTACTTTTCATTTTAGAACACAGTTTGCATGCAATATTTAAAGTTGTGTTTCATGATTTTAGAATATATATTATTATACATAGAATGAGATTATATACTATTCTCAATTCCAATTATCCTTATTCATTGCTGTTTTTCATTTTATTTATTCATAAGCTACATTCACACAATATTGTTGCTATTATTTTGAACAAATGACTAAATACCAAATCAATAGAAAATAAAAAATGAAAGGTTCCAAGATGCCGCTGAGTTAAGTAGCCCAAACGGGGAGCTCTGGCAGATCTGGTGTCTGGGAGGTAAGTGGAAGTGTTCTGGTGAGTGGAAAGGTCCCTATGAGGGACTCTCCCTGTCAAGATGGGACCCTGCCTCACATCTGCCTTGTCTCAAGCCCCAGAGATTTGGGTCCATATATCAGAGATTTCCCGCTGACAGGTGACTTTTGTGTGCCTTGCCACAAGCTAGTGCCCTCCCCCATCCACTGTCTGGCCTGAACTCTGCCCTACGAACAGGACAGTCACTGTGTAGAGTTCCCCAATGCTGGACTAGAACACCACACAGCAGCGGTCTACTATCTATCGCCTCCCGAGGGAGCTGCGTGTCTCCCACGGCTCCCCTATGTGCAAGGGGATAAATGTGACTGGGTCTGCTGGCTCAGCTCCCTCCCTCTAGACACCCAGAGTCCCAGGGCCGAATCCCTGGCAGTTTTGACTCTCTATGGTCTGTGCACCCACGGCCAGTGTCTGGATCACTTCCAGTCCCCAGGCAGTAACGCTTGCCTGGTCAGTGGGGAACCAGCCCAGCCACTATAGGGACCTGATCCATAGGGAGCGGCCCAGCACTCCCCGTCCACCAATTCCCCCGGAACTGAGCCCGGGAAAGCCCAAATAGCCTGCTGCACAGACACGCCTGGAACAGAGGGTCAGGTGGGAGATTTTCAAGCTTGCCCCCCTACGCTGCTGCACCAGATCTGGGCTGCCCTGCATTCAGCCCTGCCCTAGTGCGGGAGCCAGGGTGAACAAAGGGAAGCCTGGAGCCTGGTGTCTGGGCCTTTGATTATCGCCCACCACAAGCCCTAGGGAGCTAAGAGCCTGTTGCATTTCTTAGCCTGGAGTCTATTTCCAGGAGTCAGAGTGCCTGGGAGTCTGTGTGGGAACAATGGGTTAGCTGCTTGATCCAGGACCTTATTAGCTCAACTTCTGTGGCCTCTGCGAGGGACCTGGGAGTCTGTTGTGCTTTCAGCTCAGGACTCTTTGTGTGTAGGTTTCTGTGAGAGCACAAAGGGGGAAGCATTTGCTTCAGAGCCTTTGCTCCACCTGTGAGGCCTCTGCACCTGAGCTGGGAGCTCAGCTCTTGAGTATGTGCACAGGAGTCTGTGTGGACACAAAAGGGACAGCTGCTTGGTTCCAGAGCCTTAGATCATCCTCTATGGGCTCCACGGAAGAGCTGAAAACCTGCTGCTCTGCTCTTTGTGGGAGTTTGTGTGCACGGGAGATTGCGTGGCCTCAAAGCAGGCAATTGCATGATCCTGGGGCTGTAAGTCATCCCCAGCACCCTCCACATGGGAACTGGGAGCCTGCTGCTCTCCTTAGCATGGGAGTCTTTGTGGACACAAAGTGGACAGCTTCTTGGCACAAGGCCCTTAGCTTATCACCTGCCATCACCAGCATGGGAGCTGGGAGTCTGTCACTTTCCCTTAGTGTGGGATTCTGATTGGTGACAAGGCCTTCGGTGTGAACTTGCAGGGTGCAGGACACTGCCTGCTGCCTATTCTGCCCAGAGCGATAGGGTAACAGTCATGAGACAAGGTCTTACTTGCCAATCTCAGATTGCCTCACCTAGAGGCATGGACCTGATTTTTGCAGGCCCAAGCAGTGAGTGGATAAGTGGTGAGTGATCCCAGACCGAGAGGTTATGTCTTCCTCAAACCACACCTCTCTTCAGAAATACAGGGGTCCACCACCCAGTCCTGGGAGCTCATCTAGCCCGGGTGTGTCATACTTTATTAGGTCTGAACAGCACCGCCATATGCCCAGTGGACTCGTATTGTCCTGATGCTACACTGGAACTATCCATCAGTCAAATTGAGTCCTCCTTAATTGCCCCCAACGGTGCTCACCACCTCTTACCACTGCTGATTTTTGAGTCAATGAAGTCCCTACCTACCCAGAAACTGATTCAATCGCCATAGTAGACCACAGTTAGCCCGTGAAAACACCATCGCCAATCACACTATGAAGTACACAAGACCATTTGGTCAACCAGGAACATGGCACCCTTCTCTTCACAATCATCATAAAAACGACAGATTGCCACATCACTTCTAATAAGTAAACAAGAAAGACAAACCACATAAACAGAGCAAACGACATAGAATAATCTGATGTGGATCTGTCACAAAAAGAAATTTTTGGGCTGAGCCCTGGTGGCATAGTGGTTGAGTACGGGACTGCAGCCCACTGACTGGTGGCTCAAATCCAGCAGCAGCTCTCCAGGAGCAAGGCTGGGCCTCCCACTCCCACTAGAGGGCAGTGATGCCCCCCCCCTAAAAAAAGAAATTTTCAGAAGATTGCCTGGAGACATACAGGAGATGAGGGAAGTTACAAAGACAAAGGATACAACAATAGAAGGGATGAAGGCTACGATAAAAGGGATGAAGTCCACAATAGAGGAAATGAAGTCCAAGCACCAAAGATAAATACAGGATTAACATAGGAAGTAGCAGAAGCGTCACACAAGATTGCTGATCTCACAAATATACTAGACGAGGCTGAGACTTGTACTATGATCTTGAAGACAATCTGGCTGACCTCAGCAAACCAGAAAGACAATCAAGCAAGAAAATAAAAGAAGCAGAAGGAAACCTGAGCTCAATGAACAATACTATGAAAGGAACACCATCCAAATTATTGGCCTACCTGAACAAGACACATCGAAGAAGTCAAAAGCTAATGTAACAAAGGAATTTCTGGAAGAAAATTTCCCCAACCTAATCAAAGAGAACCAGTCACTCATACAGAAAGCAGAGAGGACACTAAGTAGACTAAACCACAAACTATCCAATTTCAAGGAAAAAGAAACAGTCCTGAGAGCAGCAAAAGAACGGAGAATGCTCACATACAAGGATTCTCAAGTAAGAAGACCTATCAACAGAAATTCTGAAGAGGAGAAGAGAGAGAATTAATGTCTTCCAGAAGCTGAAAGGAAACAACATCTCCCTTAGAATTTTTTACCCTGCAAAAGTATCTATTAAATTAGATAGAGAGATATTAGGATAAGGAAAAACTTAAGGAATATATTGTGAGACACCCAATCCTGAAGAACATCCTGGCCGATTCGCTATGGTCAGAAGACCAACACCTACCAAGCACAAACAGGAGAAATTAATAAACTCCAACCTCACCCAGGAGCCAAAGGACCAATCCCAATTGCCAAGAATGTATGGCCACAGGAGGAAAACATGGCAATAAAGAAGCCACCCAAAAAAACACAGCACAGTAATAAAAATGGTGATAATAAAAACACCCAAATCAAAAATCATGAGTTGTCAGCAATGAACACACAGATTGGGATAACTCTAAATGTCAGTGGCCTTAACTCCATCATTAAAACAAAAAGGCCAATGGACTGGCTTGGAACACATAAGGCATCAATCTGTTGCCTGCAGGAAATACATCTTAAGCTCTCAGATAAGAATAAACTAAGAATAAAAGGCTGGAGGAAGATATACCAAGCTAATGGTAACTCAGAAAAACTTTGTCCTAATTTCAGACAAAGCTGACCTCAAGTTTCAATCCATAAAAAGAGATATGAAAGGGCACTTTATAATACTCAAAGGATCACTTCACCGGGAACCCGTGAGCATAACAAACATCTATGCGCCAAAGGAGCAAAATTTGTCAAACGGAATATTCGTAACTTGAAAAAAGAAGTTACAGACTCAACAATCATAGTAGCGGATTTTAATACACCACTCTCAGAGAAAGACAGATCTTTGGGAAAGAAGCTCAGCAAAGAGAATATAGACCTAAGCATCACAATTAGACAACTAGATTTGAGAGATTTGTTTAGAGAGTACATGTTCTTCTCTAGTCCACGTGGCATATTTTTGAAAATTGACTACATGCTGGGACACAAGTGAAACCTCAGTAAATTCAAGCATGTAGAGATTATAGTGATGTCCTTCTCTGATCACCATGCCATGAAGTGGAAGATTGATAAAAGTTCCATCAATAAAACCAGGGCAAACAGTTGGAGGATGAATAATCAGCTTCTGTGGCATGTATGGGAACTGGCCCAGATTAGAAGAGAGATAAAACCTTTTTAGAAATTAATGAGAATGAGAATACTTCATATCAAAACCTTTGGGATATAGCAAAAGAAGTTATCAGACATAGTTTGATTGCAATAGGAACATATATGAAAAAGGAAGAGAGACTTATGACAGACACACTCTCACAAAAGCTCCAACTGGAACAGACTCAAAATTATAATCCCTCCAAGTGTAAACAAAAAGAAATAGTAAAACTCAGGGCAGAGTTGAGCCACTGGGAAGATAAAAAAATGAAGAAGATTAAAGCAGCAAAAAGCTGGTTCTTTGAAAAGATCAACAGACTAGCCAGACCACTGGCAAGCCTAACCAAAGAAAGGAAAGAGCAAGCAACAATAGACAGGATGAGTAATGAAACAGGGGTAATCACAACAGACCCTAATGAAATTAAAAGGATCATCACAAAATACGATGAAAGCTTGTATTTCCAGCAAGCTTAACAATGTGGAAGATATGGACAAATACCTGGAAAAACAATCCCTCCCTTGACTATCCTAGATAGAAGTCAAGAACCTAAACAAACCCATAACAAGAAAAGAGATATCAAAAAGATATCAACAAACAAAGCTCCCGGACCAGATGGCTTCACTGGAGAATTCTACGAAGTTTTCAGAGAGGAGTTGGCACTGATCCACCACAAAATTTTTCATAGTGTAGATAAGGATGGAATATTCCCAAATTCATTCTATGAAGTCAGTATAACATTGATACTCAAACGGGGAAGTGATCCCACAGGAATAGAGAGCTATAGGCCAATATCTCTAATAAATAGAGATGCAAAAATCTTCACCAAGATATTGGCCAATAGAATGCAAAAGTATATAAAATGCATAATCCATCAGGATCAGGTAGGATCAGGTAGGATCCATCCCAGGAATACACCACATTGAAAAGATAAAGTATAAAAACCATATGATAATATCTATAGATACAGAAAAAGCATTTGAAAACACCCAGCACCCTTTCTTAATTAAGATGCTCAGTTGTATAGGAATAGAAGGGCAGTTCCTCAAATTAATACAAGCTATCTAGGAAAAGCCAACAGTTACTATCATAGTCAATGGAAAAAAGACTAAATAATTCTCCCTGGGGACTAGGGGACTAGACAAGGATGCCCCTATCCCCACGACTATTCAGTATTATAATGGAGGTCCTAGCTAATAACATAAGACAATGTAAAGATATCAAAGGTATCCAAATGGGAAAAGATGAGGTGAAATTATCATTATTCACTGATGACATGATCCTGTGCATCAAAAATCTCAAAAGCTCCACAAAGAGTTCTTTAACAGTGATAAAGGAATATGTAAGAGTGGCAGTATATAAGATATTCAAACAGAAGCTCATTGGTTTGCTGTATACATCTGACAAGGCCATGGAAGAGGAGATCAGGAAGGCAGTACCATTCACAATAGCCAAAAATAAATCAAAATATCTAGGGATATATCTAACAAAAAAACCAAAAGACCTATACGAGAAAAACTGCAAAACCATACTACAGAAAACCAAAAAGACCTCCAGAAATGGAGAAATATCCCATGCTCATTAATTGGGAGACCCAATATATTAAAGATTTCTATCCTTCCCAGGGTACCTTATAAGTTTAATGTTAGCCCGATTTAAATACCAACAAGCTTCTTCAGAGAACTGTAAAAACTGACTACCAATTTCATATGGAGAGGGAAGAAGCCCAGAATTAGAAGGGATCTCCTTATAGAGAAGGACACAGTTGACATGCTCGCTTTACCTGATTTTCACACATACTACAATGCCACAGTGCCACAGTGGTCAAAACAGTGTGGTACTGGCATAATGACAGGTTCACAGACCAATGGAAAAAATAGAAAACTCAGAAATAAAACCATTAGTATATAGACAACTGATTTTTGACAAGAGTCCCAAAAGTATCACGTGGGAGGGCGGTACCCTATCTAACAAATGGTGCTGGAAACAATGGAAATCCACATGCAGAAAAATGAAACAGGATCTCTACCTCACCCCATGTACAAGAACAAGCTCAAGGTGGATCCCAGACCTAGAAGTAAAACCCCCAAACATCAGGATCATTAGTGAAAGAATCAGGAAAAATCTAAAATATTTGAGCCAGGGAATACAAAGTCTAACTGCAATAGGTCAGGGTACACATGCAGGAGAATCTGAAATTGACAAATGGGACTTATTAAAGATTAAACACCTGTATGCCTCAAAAGACTTTACCAAGAGAGTAACTAGGCCACCTACAGACTGGAAGAAGATTTTTGGCAGCAACACAACAGACAAAGGGCTTATTACGATAATCTACAATACCTTTCTTGCCTGCAAAAAGAGGAAATCTTACAACTTCAAGGCTAACCCAAATCAGAAAATCAGAATGTAGTGAATGTTGGAGGGGATATGGTGAAATAGAAACACTTCTACATTGCTGGTGGTCCTGTAGACATATACAGCCTCTATGGAAAGCAGCCTGGTGATAATTAATCCTTTTAGTAGGTATATACCCAGAAAAGTTAAGAAATAAACCACACCCCACTGGCTATGGTATGCATGCCAATGTTTATTGCAGCACAATTCACAATTGCAAAGAGTTGGAAGCAATCTAAATTTCCATCAGTAGATGAGTGGATCAGCAAACTCGCACATATCCCCAATGGAGTACTATGCTTCACTCAAAAACACTGAGGAGTGTACAAAACACAGCTCTTCATGGGAAGAACTGGAGGAAATTATACTAAGCGAAGTCAGTCATTTGCAAAAGGAAAGTACTATATGAATCTCCCCTGAGGTAATTATAATCACTATGGTAGGTGTAGAAGATAAGAATCCTATAACAGTTGTGCTGAGATTTAGGGTAAAGAGAGGAGGGTGGAACAAACCCAGGGAGGTACATGCTTGGTCCAACACAGTGGGAAGAGGACAGAGCTGGGAGGGAAAAGAAGGGAGTTTAAAAGTGAAAAAGATAATATATGGAACAGGGCACTCACTAACCCACCCAGGGGGAGTGTAACAGTCTTGTCTCCACAGAGTGGGACAGATTAGAAATGCAGATCCTACCTTGAAGCACCCAATCATGAGGACAGTGTGGATACATGGAAGAATGCATGAAAAGAGAGACCTACAGGGCCAGACACAATCAGAGCCAGATTGACTCCCTCCCTGGAAGTGAGCATGGCAGAGAACAGGTTGGAGGGAGGGCCAGCATGCCACACCCACAGGGAGAAAGGCAAGAAGGGAGAAAGAAAAAGAGAGCTGGTCTGGTCCCCACGCTGGCCCACAATACTCAAAGGACTATGCCCCCGTGGGCACCTAATGGGACATGGAAAGGACTGGACAAACAACAACAAGACATGTCACACTGTCTCTACTGAAGCAGACAGCAACAGAGGACATTGCAGGGGTCACATGGTAGGGAAGCAATGAGGACTGACCCCCCAAATGAACCAAATCAAGAAGGAAGTACTCCTGGTTGGACAGTCAGGAGAAGAGAATGGCAGGTCTTACAGTTCCTGGGGACCATGGGGGAAGGGTGTAGGAAAGGGGGCATGGATAGGCTCATAGACTGGGAGAACAAGTGGTCCAGAATTGGTGGCAAGGATGGAGTGGGAGTTCTGGTAGGGTTTAAGCAAGGGTGATGTAACTGAGAGGAAATACTGAAATTCAAATGAAGGTGGAGCATGATCATGGGATAGGAGGACGATAGAAGGAAATAGAAGAAATAACTAGAAAGCAAAGGGCACTTGCAGAGTTCTAAACACAGGTATGTACATACATAAATATAATTACTTATTATAAGGAGGAAATAAATCTAAGAACATATATAGATTCAGTGCTAAGGTAGCAAATGGGCCTTGGGCTCTCACTCAGGTTTTCCCTCAATGCAAGACCACTTTGTTCTATGATTCTGGTATTCCATGATGCTCACTGGCCCAAAATGATCAATGAAGTAAAATGGGTGCATAAGCAAATGTAGTGAAGAAAGCTGATGATACCCAGCTATCAAAGGATATAGCATTTGGAGTCTTAATGCATTAAAGACCAGATTTTTTAAATCAATTTACACAAGTGTTTCAGCTGTTGGTTTTTTTTCCCATTAAACAATAGATGGTTGTTTTTTGCATTAAATCATAAACATGAGTAAACTCAGGATCTGTCCTCAATATGTTAAAAGCCTGAAGATAAGCAAAAGGCTGTCTAACTGAGAAGTGGCCATGCCCACATGGAAGAAGCACACCAGCCAATGTGTTGAAAGAATTATGTCACAGGCATCAAACTTAAAAAAATCCCATACAACTCTGTGTTCACTTCCCCGAGGCGATCACTGAGGATATGTGGGGACATGAGCAAGAATGATGAAGAAAGCTGGTGGTGCCCGGCTATCAAAAGATACAGCATCTGGGGCCTTAAAGACTTGAGGGTAAACAAGCATCCATCTAGCTCAGGAACAACAAAGCCCACCATAGAAGACGCACACCAGCCTGTGCGGCCATGAGGTGTGGAATCAGGTATCAGGCATCAAAGAACAAAAATCATATCAATATGTGCCCATCCTTCCAATATGATTGCTGAAGACAAATGGGTACAGATGTAAACAGAGTGGAGGAAGCAGATGATAGCCAGCTACCAAATGATAAAGTGTCTGGGGTCTTAAAAACTTGAGAAAAATGAGTGGTTGTTTAGTGCCGAAGCAGCAAAGCCCATATGGAAGAAGCACACCAGCCTGTATGATCAAGAGGGTTCAAAGGGAGCAGGTATCAAGCATCAAGGAACAAGAATCACATCACTACGGATGAGGGGGAGAGCAGGGTGGAGACACAATGCCCACTTGTGGGCAATTGGACATTCCCTTACCAGAGAGTCATGGGGAGTAGACAGGCCAGGTAAGGTGCAGTGAGGTGGGGGTGAAACATACAGCTTTCCTCTAGTTCCTGAGGGTTTTTCCCCCAAGTATCATGGTCCCAACTCTACCTTACAAATACAGCTGGAATAGAGAAGGTACACTGGTAGAGATGGGAACTGGAAATATGGAAAATTCAGGATAGATGAACTTCTTGGGGCCAGTGGTGAGATTGGAGTTACTAGATGGGTGGAGAGAAGGTAGGGTAGAGAGAGGGAGCCAACTACAAGGATCTATACATAACCTCATATCTGGAGGACAGACATCAGAGGAGTGGACAAGGGGAGATGTTGGATAGTGTAAAATATGGCAAAACAATAATAATTTATAAAGTACTGAGGGTTGATGGGGGAGGGGTAGCAAGTACAGAGGGGAAATGATGAGAAGTTGATATCAAGGGCTCAAGTAGAAAAGCAGATATTGATAACGGCAACAAGCATTTGAAGGTGCTTGGCATAGTATATGTATTTATGTATTGTGAAAAGTGATGTGTAAGCCCCCAATAAAATGATCAAAAAAAAGAAAATAAGATAAAGGTTTTTGTTTCATTTTAGTTATTCCATTGCTAGTGCTCTTCTTTTCATTATGTAGGTTCAAATTTCTTACGATCTTCATTTTCTTTATGAGGAAGCATGAACATTTCTTGCTTCGGCTTATTGGCTATAGTTTCCTTCATTTCTTTGAGGAAGTCTATTTCTTTTAAAGGATAATTTCATGGGGTGTTGAATTCTAGATTGTTGGTCTTTTCAAAATATTTTAAATATTTAATTCTGTTCCCAAATAATTTACATAGTTTGTGCAGAGTAGTTCAGTGTAATTCTTGACTCTGCTTAGATATAAGTAATATACTTTGCTTTTATATTTCTTTGCCTTCTTTTAAGATTCCCTTTCATCTACTGTGTTTATCCTGACATGTTCTCTGAGTTTTCTTGATATGTAACAATGTATCTATTAATAATTTTATAAACTTTGAGCCATTATTGCTTATAATATTTCTACTCATATTTCTTCTCTTTCTTTTCCTTCCAGTATGCTGTATGTGCTGTAAGTTTTGTTATTAAACTTAACAATTTTAATTTTGTTGTTTTATAGTGCTTATTCTCCTTACTTTTTAGTTTAGGAAATGTCTACTGACTGATCTTCAAGTTCATCAGTTCTTTCCTTAGCTTTGTCCAGTCTACTAATTTACCTATCAATGTTGGTGTTCCAATTTCTGTTACAGGGTGTATAATTTTTATTGTTTCCTTATGATTCTTTTAAATTCATATTTCTCTGTTTACAATATCCACTTCATGCTGCACCTTTATTCTTTATTTATTTTCCCAATTGATTCCTTAATGTATGAACTACTGTTTTAGATTTCAAACTTTCTGCTGTTTCTAATTTTGATAATTACTTTTTCTTTCGGATTATACTATTTTATCTTTGCCATGCCTTGCACATTTATGCTGAATCTCATAAATGTTGTATCAAATAAAACTGATGTGGAAAGACTTTTTTTTTAAGATTTTATATTTATTTAGCTAGGAAGCAGGCTGTATTTACAATTTGCTGTTCTGTTGTCAGAAACTAAAACTTCCTCTGGTGTCTTTTTTTTGTGATATTGGATTTCCCTATATATGTTTTCTCAAATAGGGCATGAAGTTTGCAGATCGTTCAGCTGGAATTTCTTTTATTGAAACCCTGTTGCTGTTGTCGTTAGATGTGGTGGGAGGGAAGCATTATGTTGTGTATGATGGTTTCTCAGTATCTTTTTAAGCCTGTGCTGTGGTACTTAGAAGTACTTCAAATCTTTTCAAATTTCCTATGAGGAAAATCAGAAAAACTCAAGGTGATTATAGGTGAGCATTTCACTCCAACATATGGAAGAGAATGAAACTAGTTTCCCTGACATCAGGTACTATATTTTCTGGACCATAAGACTTATTTTTATCCCCCCCAAATTGGCCAAAAAACATGGTGTGTCTTATGGTCTGAAGATGTGGTAGCCCAGAATATCTGTTTATGATCCCATGCACTCGCTTATGTCTGCTGCTGTTTGCATGCTGTGGATTGCTGTGTTCTGGGGAAGTTTCTGTCTCCTGGAGTCTCAATGTGAGTCAGGTCACATGATGGACACAGCACATGCCTCCCCTCATTTGTTAATGAAAGTGATGATGGTTCTTGATATCATTGCTGAGTTAACACTGTTAAATATTACCATATTTTGCTTTATTTTAATAAATATTTTAGTATACTGGTACCATTCGTTCAAAAAATTTTTTTTCTTATTTTCCTGCTCTAAACACTGGGTTCATCTATGGTCAGGTGCCTCTTATGGTCCAAAAAATATGGTATGCTAAGCTTGGTACAAATCCAAGTCTTGTAGGCTTTGGCAAACAGCTTTCCTTGACTTCAGGTCTTTTTAGGAGAAAACTCTGAAAATATTTCAAAATTATAATTCTTTATCTCTCATAACCAGAAATATAAATCTATTTAAATATTACTACAGAATACTTTCCCCAAACCAGGAAAACATGCATTAGTTCTTTTCCGGTTTAAATGAGCACTCTTGCTGAATGTAAATGAGATTCACTTATATTGATTCAAAGATGTCAAAAAGGGAAAACGGCAACAACCAATCACTGCCATTCAGTTGATTTCAAGTCTTCAGGAGCAAACAGAAGAGGTATTTTGTGGTCTCCAACACTGTAGAACGTTAGGCGAGCAGACAGCGCCATCTTTCTCCTTGGTCACCTACCAGATTGTAAGCGGGACACCACTGACCAGGGGGCAGGAGGTTCTTGATTAAAAATTTGGTCTATATGGTGTAACAAAAATTTTCATAGAATGCAAAAATAGTATAATAATATATTTATTTTATTTTTAAAATGTCACGGGGCATTGCTAACTTGTAAAAAAGTGGGACGTCTGGTCACTTGCTCATTGTACTATTCACTGTGTTACAAGATCGTCAGATTCAAGGAAACAGGGGTCAATTTTTAAGAGAGAGAAAGAAAAAATAATTTCTGATTAATTAACAGATATGTTATAAAATCTATAGTTTGTTGTAATAGTGTTAGAATTAAGTAGAATAAAGTTGAAGCTACAAACTGGGCATTGAAGGAGGTAATTTCTAATGAAATACTGCAGAATTTTTGTAATGAAAATAAAATAGTGTTGGGATATTAAAAGAATATAATGCCAAGTTGAAAATCCAACTAGAGAATTATTTTTATAGATAAGCATGGAAATATTTATAAATAAATACATCTAAAGTTTCAACAGATTGTTCCTAAAAATGTTCACTAGTGAAATGCAGTTTCCTTTGAGGCTATAAAAACAAAACAAACAAAATGAACCGTATTGTCATTGAGTCGATGAGAAATCATAGCGATCCGCTAGGACAGGGTAGAACTAACAGCACCTGAGAGTTGTTAGAAGGCAGGTCCTCACTAGAAGAGAAGGTCTCCTCGTGCTCCCACCGAGCGGCCCAGGGAGGGGGGGGGGGCGGGCGTTTTGCAATGCGGATCTTACAGAGGACAGCCCAACACTTAGCGCCTCTGGGACTCCGTGGGGAAACACAGCACCTCAAATACAGTTAACAATGTAAGATTTAGGAAGCACACTTGGTTGCTATATTACCAAAGAAAAGGAAAGTCAAATTCTATAATAATAGTTTCTACGAGAAAACCAATGCTTTTCAACTTTCAACTAAATATTAGTACTGAAATGTGTAAATACAAAAGTATATTTGCTGAGGAAAGGTTTTGAATCCTTATGAGAGCCTTTAATTTTGAATCATGAGCCACAGACGTCTATGATCAGCATAACCTAGGTAAATTGTGACACTGAGCATGCCAAGCCCACAGCAGACAAAATCAATCATCAAGAGGTGACAAGTGCACATTTAAACTATTTAAGTGTTTTTATTCTACACAATTCCAATATGCTTGAAATTTCATTTCTTATTCCATGATCTTTGCTCAGACCTAAGTAATACTAAATTCCAAGATAAAAAAATACATATCACAAATCTTTTATCCAATCCACCAATTCAATTACTTCTACCACTGTTTTCAACATCAAAAATAATTTCACATGATTAGTTTTCTATAATTAATACATAAATTAAAGGAAATGATTTGGGGGGCCATGTCCTTTTCCTGAAGAGGAGAGTAGAATACTTCTAGAATTTTATTTTTATGAATACTAAATTTTGTTTTAAGATTGTCAGTTTGATATTCCTCTTATGTGAATTTTAACTTGAGTAATGCATAAGTTACACAAAAAAGTAAATATTTGTGAATAAAAGCAATAGTGCATGATAAATTTGACCGATAGATCAGCAAATGATATTATAAAGTTTTAAGTGATGTAACAAAAAATTTTGTATTAAGAAATATATTTTGGGGCTGAGCCCCAGTGGCATAGTGCTTGTGCGTGGGACTGCGGGGCACTGGCATAGAGGCTCAATTCCAGCTGACAGGAGCAAAGGCTTGGCCTCTTACTCCCACCACCTGAGGGCAGTGATTCCTAAAAAAAAAAAGAAAAAAGAAATATACTTTTTCTTATACAATTTCAAATATAATAAACCAAAAATACAAATGCATTGCAGTCCTGTGGATGCTGTCCTAGTGTCCCTAGTGGACAAAGTAAAATGGCCTGTGTGAGTTTCTGATACTGCACAAGTAGAAAACGCCAGGTGCTTTTGAACTGCGGAAGCCCAGTGGGGTAGTGATGTGTTGGTTCAAAATCACCAGGCTCCACGGGATAAACACTGGGCTTTCTTACTCCCATAAGCAGTTACAGTCTAGGGCACATACGGGGGCAACTAGGAGTCTGCATTGACTCAATGACAGTGAGTTTTGAGATTCTTGAGTACAATGAATAACAAAAAATCCAGCAGGGCTTCTGATTATAATCTCACTCACTGCCAGGAAGTCTGTGTGCCAAGGATATAATTTCCATCAGAACAATATACTTGCTTATTTTTTGTAACAAGGACTGTCCAACAAAAATTTCATTTTGAAAGGTTAACCTACTCATTCTACAACTGCATAAACATTTAAGAGGAACATAGTTTATCTCTTTTATGGATGACAAAACTTTCATTTTCATATTTTTAATTCCAAAAACAGATAATTACAAATGTATAAAACCATGTGGAGAAAATGTCAAGAAACAATTGCTTTCCATTTTGTATTTTGTTTATTAAAGATTTCTATTATTTTGTGACAGTAATTCTTATTTAACTTTGTATATGTGAAGAGAGGAGATATCAAAAAAATTCATGGAAAAGGGATGTAAACAGCAATGGGAATTTTCCATTAATTATTTGGAAATATCTTTTGTATTATAATTGCATAAGCATTTAATTGCATGTAAAACTACATAACATAAATCTGTAAGTGGCATAAATGGCAAAATGTGTATTTACTAACTAAAAATCTGGTTGTTCAAAGTCACTCAGAAGCATCATGTCAGAAAGGTCTGACAATCTGCTTCCAAAAGGTCATGGCCTTGGCAATGCCAGGTGCAATTGGCATGTGCAATTGGCATTTCCACATGGCATTTCCATGGCTTTGGCAATTCCACTGTGCACATATGTAACCGAAGTATGTAATTGTGTGGAGTTAGTACACATAATATTCTATTCCCAATAGCATCAAAAATTATTGAACCTGCCTCAAAATATTATTGTAAATAATCTAAAAATGTTCCATATACTGTAGTTCAATGTATAATTACTCAGACTTCTATGAGGAAGGAGAGATTGATTTTGACATATGCAATGGTTGATTCAAAATAGGTATTATATTACATTTTTGTCCCTTTTGATTTTTGTCTAGAATGTATGGGATGAGATTTTCTTATTGAAATGTTAATATTTGATTTTTGTCTAGAATGTGTGGGATGAGATTTTCTTATTGAAATGTTAATATTTCGGGCTGAACCCCAGTGGCATAGTGGTTGTGCGCGGGACTGCAGCCCACTGGAATGGAGGTTCAATTCCAGCTCCACGGAGCAAAGGCTGGACCTCCTACTCCCACCACCTAAGAGCAGTAATGCCAAAAAAAAAAAAAAGAAAAAAAGAAATGTTAATATTTCACATATACTCATGAGGCAATTCTGAATAAAGTCACATCTTCTCTATAATATCATTGAAGGGGTTTTAACAATATAATCGTCTTAAAGTCAAGTTTCCACCTTTGTTGTGCATGAGATTATATATCGAGTTTTTTGTTGTTTTGTTTCCTTGTCTATATTGGTGCTCCACTTGCATGACTCTGAAATATTTGTTCAAGGTGTTTCATTGAACTCTTCTCTATGTAACGCTAATGTGCAGTGACAGTGAATAAGTAAACTAATTGCTCTCAAGCCAATTCTGACTCACATTGACCTGTGTGACAGGTAGAATAGCCCCAAATGGAATTCTATGACTGCAATTTTTTTGGAAGCACACTGCCACATCTTTCTCTCCCAGAAGATTGATTAGTTAAAATGCCAGCCTTTCAATTAGCAGGCGAGCACATTTTTATTGGGTCAAACTTTTGAAAATGCAGTGAATAAAGAGTCAAAACGGGCATTTGAATTAAGTTGAGAAGGATGGGATAAGATATCAGGAAGTAATTCAGTCATAAGTCAACTGAAAGTGAATATTCTTCCAAGAAAATTTAAATCCAAAATAGTTTAAACAAGTGACATGTGTATGTCAAAGAAGAAAATGCATTTACCTCTCTTAAACTTGTCAATTTTGATATTGTCCATGTTTTGTTGATAAATACTTTTTTTACACCTCTAAGAAACAAATAGAAGAAATGAGTAGAAAGACATATGTAACCTTCTGGTTTGATTGGAATTACAAAGTACTAAATTCAATGTTACTAATGATAGCAGCGTAGGGTAAAGATTTTTTTCATGTACTCTGTTGAATTAAAAATAAGATTTTTTTTTTAGTAGATCCATAGGTGGAGTACATATCATTCTTATACCTGGAAGGCATGAAATTTGGGTTCAAGTTTGCTCACACTGACCTATTCATCATTTTAATATTACTATCATCGTCAACATAGTTAATGGATAATGAAACCAAAAATAAGTTTGTCTACATAGACTAACAACCACTAAGTCTCCATGTGTTTCTCTGCAATTGAGTTTGAGTAAGTTATGTTTAACATAGCAACCAAATCAATAGTATGATAATACCAAAATTACAGAGGAGGAAATAAATTTTAAAGTCACTTATCTCAGATATCAAAAAATTCCAATGTGGAATTTGGAGAATTCTTTAGTGATATGGGTTAGTAGCGATGGTGTAAGGAACGTCTGATCTAATGCATCCACAAATGAATTTAAAAGACAGTGACAAAAATTATAAAGAATAATAACACAAACCAAAATTTTGTTAGGACTGTGAAAGTTAACAAATGGATACACATGTTTTTAAGACAAATCTCATTAAGAACAATGAGTTTAGTGGTTAGGGACTTCTCCTGCCCTTCCCCCTACTCTGTGGTGGTAATGGAAATAATAGACAACATTCTTTATACAAAAGAGGGCAGAACAGGTCTGATTTGCAATTATCACTCACACTTGTTAAGGGTTCCCTGTAAGATCATTTCAATAGATTTGTCTTCATTTTGAAAAATCAATTCATATAAAAGTTGCTTCTCAAAGCAGCAGTTTGGTGGGGGGAGGCTGGAAATAGTTATATGCCAATGTCTTGCACTGCTGCAATCAGAGCTCTGGCTGTGTAGTAGTCACCCACTGGGCTGCTACACACTAGGCCTGCCATTCAAAACCACCCGCCCCTCAGGAGGGAGGAGGCCTGGGCTTTGTCCTCCAGTGAAAGCAGTGGAGGGAATCCCAGGGGTGGGATTCAGCCAGTCCACAACATTTGGGGAGAAGAAATATTTATTTTTTTTTGCTTAAAATGGCATTTAGAATCAGGGTTCTTTTTAAGGTGGGCGGCTTGGTAGCCTCCGACTTTGGAAATCATAAATTTATACTTCTTTCTCATTTTTAACATCCATTTGTGCAACAACATATTTTAAGTGTCTACAGTACTGTCATACAGTAATGTTTATAGGTATAAAAATTAGACAACTATGTTTGGAATGTTTATTCTTTTCATAAAATTAATTTTAATTCTGATGAAATAGTACATTTTTATTCTCTTGTGTTTATTACTTCAGTAAAGAGACATCTCACATAAAGAGAAAAAGTGTTAATCAACCAAAGGGTTGCACCCTGTCATTTGTATCAGCTTGTTGTTGTGCCCAAAATTCCCAGATATGATGATTGAAATATGCAATTGCTGAAGTCAAAGTGTTAAAAATATTAAAAAGTAAAAATAATTTTGTATGTTCAGCAGAAGTGAAAAGGGTTTTTCAAAGATAAATATAACATGTTCAGAGATTTCACCAAATTTGTTTCTAATCTATCAGACACCATGACTGTTGTCCAATTGCCTCGCCCTAAAGGACTAGAATCCTATTCATACAATGAGAAGATAGTTAAGGATAAATCACAAAGCAGATAATGCTCCTATAAAAGTGATAACTGTTGTAAGTGAGGCTGCCAAACAAGAAACAAGATGGAGATTGCTTAAATAATAGTTTTTTTTTAATTTTAGTAAGATATTATTTAGTATTTGTTCATTACTATTTTGAGACTCATAAAATAAACTAGTTTTATATATCTCTTTTATTCTTATTTAAATGTTAGCTATATGAAATAATAAACCACATTACATTATGTAATTTGTTAAATACTTAAAATGTTCATTAGGGCAATGAACCGGTTGTTAAATTTTTTGACTCCCAAAACTAAAGGAAACTGACAAGAGAAATACTACCTGGTCCTATAAGGTTTTATGAGTCACCATCAACTCAATGACAGTGAGGTTTTTTTTGGAGAGAATATGAAGTATTTGTGGGGACAAAATTAATCACCCCGCACCCCCACATAAATTAGAGAGAAATGTTGTGTGATGAATTGTGTCTCCAGGCTTTGGAGCTATTCATCTATTTCTTGGGTGCTATTATGCTTCAGGCTCTGTGCAAGATCAGAATACAAAAAATTTTCTGATTTTTTATCTATTTCTGTCCTTGAATCTTTGTGGAAAAAGAAAATTAAGAGTACTGAATGGCCAGACTGAGTTTTGAAGATATTCCCCAACAAGTCCCTCAACAAAGAATGAAAAATGTTTACAGTACTTAACAAACAATAAGTTTGCTACTAAACTTATAAAACAGAAAATTTAAAGGCTAAACACAGCAGACAATGTTGACTTTATAGAAATAAATAATATATTAAAAAAATAAACAATAATATCTACAGTAAGTAGAAGTAGTAATATGTCCTGGGGTGGAGGGTAACCTTATTTCTGAAGCTGTCACATTATAATATAGAAAATGCCATTAAAAAATAAAGAATTACAAGTCACCCCATGAACTAAAAACAAAATTGCACAAAGTAAAATTATATAAATAAAATTTAATACTGTATAGTTTTGGGGATTGAATTTTGCATTATATATTACAAGTTTTAAAGTAATGACAAATGTTGATTGATAAATCCAATCTAATCTTTTTCCCTTAAAAATAATAATATATACTAGAAGCATTCAAAAAGTCCACTACAAATCTGGAATCAAAAGATAACAGAGTGAAGATGGTTAGTGTATTTGTTGCAAATATATACAACCAAGGTGTAAAGTGATCTGGTAATACATAAATTAACTGGCAATAGAAATACCATATGATCCAGTAATAACTCTGCTGGGCATATGGCTTCTCATGTTTCTTGCAGCACAGTTCAAATATGAATAAGCTGGAAACAAGGCCAAATACCCCTCAATATAAGAATGGATATATTATGTACATATACATAATGGAATACTCTGCATACCTAAAAAACAGTAGGGAAACCATGAAACACCACATGACATGGTAGGGCCTGGGAACCATTATTTCTGAACAATGAGGTAGAGAGTCTTCCTAAAGTGCTGCAAACATATATCACCGACTATAATCTAAATGTACATCTTCAACATAGAAGCCCTCACCTCAGCTGTTATCAGCTTTTCAACAAATGGGACAGGGAAAGATTACTAAAATGTTGCCATACAAAATTGCCCTAAGGTCATCTCAATCAAAGGGCCTCCTATCAGAGTGATAAAAAAATAATCTTATTGGAAATTCAAGTTAGGATGTGGGGGAGGGGCATATACAAGTGGGCACTCCAAAGCCTCAGATGCAATGAGAAAGGAGTGCATTCGGAGATTTTTCCACCAGATCACACTGTTAATCAAGCTTTCTATGTAGAGGTTCAGAAAAGATCTTGTAACAGTGTATGACCCCCAAAGGGCTGCTTTATGGCAGACAGGGTTTTGCTACCATGGATTTGCTACCATTAGGCAACCATCTCAGTGTACCAGTTTTTAACAAAAAGCAGCATGCCTCTCTTGCCCCATGCCCCTTACTTACCTGACCTCACTCTGTGAGACTTCTTTTTGTTTCCACAAATGAAGAAGGACGAGAAAAGATATAGAAGAGGCATAGAAAAAAGTGAAGGAGGTGCAGTCAGTCATTCAAACAGATGAGTTTGAAAAATGCTTCCAGACATGGAATTACATATTGAAAAATTCACTGGATGTGTTGGAAGGTACTTTTAAGATTATAAGGTTATTTTAAAAAAATTATAGTTACATAGTTTTTAAAAATTGGGGCATTTTTGGGGGGTAGCTATCGCTTCACATGTCTCAGAGAAGGAAATTATGTCTCCTTGGGCTTGGAAAACAGGAGGAGAAAACTACAAAGAGGAAAACACTGAACGATATATCTATGGGAGAACATATCTGGTAAAGTTTCCTAACAGAACACACTTGATGTAATTTTTATGTTACCCTGGTTAACCCTGTTGTTGCCCTGCAGATTATTAGCATATTAGACTGTGTTCTTTCAAGATGCATAACATTCTTCATAGGCCATACCAGAAGGACTAAGTAAAGTGGGTCTTCCTTCAAACTCACCTGTCACGACTGGACCTAAGGTTGAAACTCCCCAGTGTGAGAAGACGCAGATGGCTACTAACTATTGCAAGGACATATAACTGATAAACATTGTACTGTTTGAAGTCTCTTAATGAAAGAGGGTACTCAGTGAATGGTGGCCAGGAACTATGATGTACTTACTATTATATTGCCTTCTTTGCTTCATTATGACATGTAATCGTCTGCTAGGCATGACTCTGCTGTTGTGAACAAAGATTAATGGAACATTTGCCTTCTCTCTAACCCCTGTTGTTTGTGTAAATAGTGTACAATCACTTATAAGTTTAATCTGTACTAGTCAATCCATGCATTGCCATTCATAGCTGGCCTATACTCCTGTAGTCTCCATTTCTGACAGTGTTTTAAATTGACTAAACGATTGAAACTTTCAGTACCTATTGGTTGCAAATTGGGTTACTAATGGCAAAGCCAGCAGTGAGGAACCACTAGCCAGCTAAGGATGAGATTTTTACTGTGAATAATTGCTGGGTCAGAGAATAGCAGTGGTATGTGTGTTCTGCCCAATAATGTCTCTAAGAGTTGATCCAGTGGAAGTGAAGCTCCAGCGGGATTGATAATATCCTCTAACATAAAATGACAATGATGTTTTTAAGGTGAACCAGAGACATAAAAACAGCCATGGACACAATTGCATTTTGGTCTTGCACTTAATTCTAGTCCCAATCTAAGAATGAGTTCTTATTATATAGTCCTGCTTGGTGCTTGAACTCATGAAGATATTGCTGTACATGTAGGTGTTAGTATAAAGTATGGTGAAGAAGCAAAGTGATGACTGGCTATCAAAAGGAATAGAATAGAAAGGTTTGTCTTCAAACAAGCATCCATCTAATTGAGATATCAACTAAGTGCACTCAAAGAAGCACAACACCCTCTGTGATTTATCCTAAAGGAAAGAATGGTATTAAAACTTAATTATAATCACTTGATTTGGAGAAAGTTGTAGATGTTCATTATAAGAAAAATGTTTGCAGTTTTCACAAATGGATTAAGCCTCTATTGAATACCTCTGACTATGGTAGAGAGAGGTGAATATTCCTATTGCTAACTAGACGGAGCCCAATGTAAAGTCAATTTTGATAGATGTAGTTAGGTCAAAAAACAATACCCTATCAATTTATCTTCATCAATTATAATGTGAAAGTTGTAAAACATGGTCTTAGTGATAGAAATGAAACTGTAGATAGTATGATGTAAGACAAACAACTTTTTCATAGCAAACTTTATTTTCCAACAACAAAAATGGCAGCTACACATTTGGATTCTCCAGGTGGAACATACCAGAATCAATTTGACTATTAGATGATGTAAAAGGCAGTATCAAGCTCTAAAATGAGGGTAGGGACCTGCTCTGAAAGACATAATTGAATTCTCATATGTAAATTCAGTTTGAAGCTGAAGAAAATTAAAACAAGTCCACAATCAACAAAACGTGACCTTGCATATATTCAACCTTAGTTTTGAGACTATCTTAAGGACAGACTTACTACATTGTATATGAATGACAAAGGCTGTAAGCTATGGGGTGACATCAGGAACATCAAACATTAATGAAGCAAAAGATCCTTTAAAAAAGAGGAAAGAAAAAAAGATCAAAATGGATGTCAGAAAGACTCTGAAACTTGCTTTTAATCATAAATTAGCTATGACAAATGGAAGACATGAACAGAAAATCTCAACGGGCAACTCAAGACAAAAAAAATCGCAATGAAATATGCATAATCTAGAGTAAGAAAACCAAGCAGAACATTCTAAGCATATCTTAAAGTGAAAGAAGTAAAGAAAAATTCAAGCTCTGAGTTGCAATATTGAAAGATTCTTTGGACAAAATAATGAATGGTGCTTGAAGTACCGAAAGAAGATTGAAAGAGATCACAGAGTTGTGCCACAAAAAGAACCAGGCAATGTTCATTAATTTCAGGATGTACAGTATGATCAAGAAATAATGTTGCAGAAGGAAGAAATTCAAACTGTTTTGAAAGTTTTAACCCAAACAAAATACCGATTAAATGTAACAAGAAGCTGATGGAGGTCAGAAAGCACTCCTCCAGTTGTGACAGGAAATTGAGAAACCAGTTACTTGGGCAGCTAACTGAGAAAACTTTCATATTACCATTACAAAGAAAAGTGATACAACAGTATATAAAAATTATAAAAGGGTATCACTCCTATCACATTTGAGTAACAGTTTGCTGGAAATATCCAACAATAGTTACAGCAATACATTTACAGGGGGCACTGGATTCAGAGAAAGACATGAAACAAGCATTACCATTGATGATATCAGATGGGTCTTGGCTGAAAACAGAGACTACTAGAAAGATGCTTGCTTGTATTTCTTTGACTTTTTCAAAGAACATCCCACTGTGGGATCACAACAAGCTATGGGTATTCTTGAGAAGAATGGAATTTCAGAACCCTTATTGTGCTCACATAGAAGTTATACATGGATCAAGAGGCAGTTTTATGAACAGAACAAGGGAATGCTGCATGCTTTCCAATTAGGAAACTTGTGGATCACATTTTTCCCTCTCTACTGATCAATTTGTATGCTGAGAAAATAATCAAAGAATATAGAATACTTGAAGAAGAATGTAGCATCAGGATTGAAGGAAGTCTTATAAACAACCTGTGAGATGCAGCTAACACAACCTTGGTTCCCGAAACTGAGGACTCGAAGCATTTGCTTATGAAGAACAACACTTTCAGCCTTCAGTATGGATTACAACTCAATATAAAAAAAATCCAAAGTTCTCAGAATTGGAACAACAGGTACATTCATGATAAATTGAACAAAGTTTGAACTTATCAATATTTAGTCTTGTTCAGATCTTCAATCAATTTCAATCAATAGGCAAGAGATTAACCAGCACATTTCATTGGTTAAATTTGCTGAACAAGATATCCTTAAAATTTCAAAAAGCAGAGAATTTACTTTAAACACTAGAGTATAATAGACCCAAACCATGGCATTTTCAATGGTCTCATATGCATGTGAAAGATAAATGTTGAATACAGAAACCTGAAGAAAAATCAATGCATTTGAATTGTGCTAGTTAAGAATATTAAAAGTACTATGGAATGCCCAAAACAACAAGAACAAATTTCAATTTTGGAAGATGTACAACCAGAGTGCTCCTTAAAGGCAAGGATGGAAGGACTTCATTTCACATACTTTGGGCATGTAGTCAAACAAAATCAATCCCTAGAGAAGAGACATCGTTTTTGGTAAAGTAGAGTGACAGCAAAAGTGAAAACCCTCAATTAGATATATTGACAGTGGCTACAGAAATATATTCAAACATAAGAACAAATGACTGAGGATGTTGCAAGACCAGTGGTGTTTCATTCTGTTGTGCATAGGATCACAATGATTCACAAGTGAATCAATGACACCTATCTAAAGCAATATAATTATTTCTAACATATACTTATGTTTAGGCATATCAATGTCTGTGTCTATGTCTGTATTCATACCTATATCTATATCCATAGCTGTTTCTAAAGCCATAACCATGTCTTTTCCTTATATTTATTGTTGTTAGATCATTTTCCTCATAACATGTACAAAACACTTAAGAAAAGTCTGGCTACTGTTGCCTCTCATTAGCCTCAATTGTTGCCTTTTGTTCTGGCTGTACTTCTTGCAGGGCAAATTTTTGTTATTGTTGTTTTTGGGTGATCCATTATACTTTCAATATTCTCTACCAGAATACCCAACTTTATATGCATAGAAACAATTGAAGATAGCATGTCTTGGGAAAGCACATATTAGTCCTCAAAGTCACATCCTTACTTTTTAGCACTTTCAAGAGGTCTTGCACAGTTTACCCAACATAATATATCAGTTTATCCAATGTAGTACATCATTTGTACTCTTGAGTGTTGCTTCCATGGAAATTGATAGTGGATCTGAGGCAGATGAAATTCTTGACAACTTAATCTTTTCTGTTTATGATGCTACTTACTGTATTGGTTGTGAGCTGTTTACTTTTCTTACATTATGCCATAATCCATACTGAAGGCTTCAATATTTGATGTTCATCAAGAAGAGCTACAAGTTCTCCTCACTTTTTGTAGAAAATAGAGTCATAGGAAAGGAAACAAAAATATTGTTAATCGGTCACCAGGGATACCAGTGGATGTTGTCACTCCTATTTGCACTCTTTGACTCCCGGATCCATGGATTCTCACTGTGGAAGAAAGAGCACCACCACATATTGGATATTGGTTTAGAACATATGTAGCCTCCTGGATAACATTGCTTCAACCATGAAGGTAAACTATCAAAATGGTGCTATAATTGTGTCTTTAAAAGGCCATTTTATCAAGTTGCTTCAGTACGATTAGGTATACTATAATTCTAATTCCACAAGCATGACCCTTTTACTTACTGTGAAATTGAGTCCCTTTACTTGATGGTGTGCTATATGCAATACTGTTTCAGTGGATAGGGCATTTTGAAAGTCCACTGGTTGTATTCTTAGCAGAAACTTTGCATGGAGGGATGGAAATTCCATATCCAAAATATCTATCTCAGTAAGAACTAATTCTGTCCTTCCCATTTTAGGAAGTGAACCACTGTAATAAATCTGCCCTCAGGTTTCTGGTTGTTATGGCAAAGGAATGGTCACTTACTTTGGATTCCATGTTGGGTTTTGTTGGTGGCAGATTGGACACTGAGTGGTGGAAGTAGTTGAACTGGCTTTGGTGCGTGGAAAGCCTTGCTGAGCCTATGAATAATTTCCATCATTGACATAATGGTCACCTTATTCAAAAGCCTACTGGACAAAAACAGGAGTCTGTACAGAAAGAGAATGACTGCTTTCCACAGAAAATACCATTTTCTTTACTTGATTTTTCTGATTCTCTTCAGAAGTAGCCTTTCACAAATAGCTTTGCTTTTTTAGTACATTCATAGAAGTCTACCCACATGCTTCTACCCCACACCTCCTTGTCAATAGTTTTCTAAGCATGTTCCTTAAAAGTCCTGACCACCTAGTTCAGTGGTTGGCAAACCGTGGCTTCTGGGCCACAAGCAGCTCTTTAGCCCTTTGAATTTAGCTCTTCCAGATGGGGCTCACACCCCTCCTGTCGATTTTTGCTAAGGGCATCGAGGGGCTGGTCTTTAGGCTCCAGGAGACGCGGGCAGGCGGGGCGGGATACGCAGTGCAGAGAGGGTTGCTCCTTCCACGCAGAGTGAGCCATAGCCAGGCTGCAGTCTCCTAATGCATGGGAATTCAGTTAGCACCAAAATTCTGTCAGAGGGGTAGAGAGAGGGAGCCAACTACAAGGATCCAGGCATAACCTCCTATTGGGAGAACAGACATTGGAGGAGTGGGCAAGGGGAGACGTCAGGCTGTGTAAGATATGGCATAACAATAATAATTTATAAAGTATTGAGGGCTCGTGGGGGAGGGGAGTGCAAGGACGGAGGGGAAGGGATGAGGAGCTGATATCAAGGGCTCAAGTGGAAGAGCAGATATTTGAAGATTCGTGACTGCAGCAGGCATATGGAGGTGCTTGGCACAGTATATGTACTTATGTATTGTGAAAAGCGATGTATGAGTCCTTAAGAAAAATGATTTTTAAAAACTCAGTCTTTCTTATGATAAGACATTCTGTTTGGTGTGGCAATATCAGTTCTGATTCTTCAAGAAGGAAGACTTTTGTTTCAGGATCCAAGTGGAAGTTTAGATCTTTTTGTGATGTTTTACCTGTGAATCCCAAACCCTGAACATATCTTATTCCTTTATGACTATGTTTTTTTTTGTAATTAACACCAAACAACCAGATTCCCTATAAGTCAACAAAACTGCTGAAAAATTTAAACACTTGATCACCAGAGCCTTACTTCTTACCTAAATTAATCTCAGACTCAAATTCATGGTCATTGAGTGGATTCTGATAGAGTGAGAACCAATAGGGCGGGGTAGAACTGCCTCTGTGGGTTTCTGACACTGTCTAAGAATACTAGTACATCTCCCATGGAACGCCTGACCTTTCAGCCAGCAGGCTAATGTGCAACTACTGCCCTAAAGGGTGTCCTATTGGAGGTGATATTTTGTGTGTTAACACTGCCACTTCATGTCAGAGATGAGAAGCACCTTCTTTAAAAATTTTATGTCTGTTTGTTATACCGTATTATTGCTGTATTCTAGAAGTTATGTCACTGGGCTTTCCAAGGTAATCAGGTCCAATCAAATTGAACAAGTTTCAGAGGGGTTTCAAGATTGTGAAATAGTAGATTGCCCACTCCTGCAAAATTATCCCCGAAATTATCCCCGAAGAACCTTATGAATAGCACTAGAATATTATCAGATAGAGTGCCAGAAATGGACACCTTAGATGGAAGTCATGTAAACATTACTGAGGAAGATCTGCCTTTTCAAAAGGGAAAGAACAGTTGTGGGGAAATTTGGTGCTGGTGATAGAAATGTAGTTTTTTGTCCCATAATATAATTTTGCAAGAAGAATACTTCTTCATTATTAATGTTTTCAACACTGTCTTCAGTGATCATATGTGCACTTATCCAAATGGAATAACCAGAAATAAAATTGGTTACCTCTGTGGTAAGAGAAAATGGAAAAACTCATATCTGCAACCAATAGGAGACTACAGACTGGCTGTGAAACAGACCATTAATTACTCATATGTAATTTCAAGATGACTTTGAAGAAAATGAACTCAAGTCCATGAGAGCCTAAATATAAACTTAAATATATCCCATGGGAATTTTGAAGGCATCTCAATATAGATTTGATTCACTGAACACTGACTCCTTGAAGACTAGCCACATAACCAAGTGATCTTCAGAAAAATATTACTTTCAGGTAATATTATTGATTATTATTATATGTGTGAACATATTAACAATACTGTTAGATAATTTCCACAATATGTTTGGTTACTTTCTTTGGAAATTTTACAAATACAGTTATATTCAAAACAGTTTGCCAGGTAGCTGTCTTCCACATTTCCTAGTATTGGTGAGTGAAATAGTGTACATTAATTGACATTGACATTATAAAGTTTCTTGTGACCATGTTCTAAGTTCTATTTTGGATTCTTCGTTTAAGATGTGGCCCCCCTAGTGTATACACACTTTCTCTCTGTTTTCCAATTAAATACTAACATGGGTTCTGCTGTGAATTAATTTTAAAAGTATAATTAAAGTCTTAATTCAGTTGATATTAAGAAAGGTAGATTATCCAGGGTAAACCTAACCTGTATTGGTGAACCATAAAAAAGAAATGAATTGGTTCACCTCCAGCAGCAGCTCTCCAGGAGCAAGGCTGGGCATCCTACTTCCACCAGGGCAGTGATGCCCACCACCCACTGAATTATTATAAACTGCTGTGCATTATCTTATGCCATTCCTCTATAATCTTTATTCTTTCACAACATATTATTTGCCAAGTAACATTTTATTTTGTAATATTTACTTTCCTATAAGACCCTCAATCCATGATATTTACAGATATAATTCCTTCTACTAATCTTGTTTTTCTTTTTGTCCACAAGCTTCTTGAACTAGGAGAGATTCTTTGTGTTCAACTTGCTCTGTCACACTTGCAAATGTCTAGCCATGCTTTTGTGTCCTACTAGAATCTACTTTCTTGTTTTAGCACCTAACAAGATGATCCACTAAGGTTTATGGATATAATTTCTACACTTTGTTTCCCTGAGATTTCTTCATTATTTTTGTCTACATCAGAATTAGTTCTCTACTTTCTATTCTCTGATTATGCAATGTGATGTTTCTTTTGTGGTCTTCATCCTATGGTATCCCTGGAAGAAAAGTGTGATCATATCTGAAAATCCAGGTACTGAAAATGCTATGGAGCATAATTCAACTATGACACTCATGAGTCTCCATGGCCAGCAAAAATTCTATGATAATTTATTGAGTATGGTTTCAGTAAGTGTTCTTTGTTATTCTTTAATACATGTTTGTGTTTCCACCTGATTTCTTTTTATTCTCCACCTGATTTCTATATCTTTAAAATCAGGATGTTACTCCTTATAGAAAAATTTGCTTTACATTAATAATACAGCAATAAATGAGCAAATTAAAAAAGAAACATGTCAAAACCTCATAGTACTATGTATATTGAAGAGATGATCAAGTGAGATAATGTGCCTGCACATTACTTATAAGATAAATGGCACATATTTGATGATGTCTTATATGTTTCTATAATCATTTCAATTTTCATAAGTGATAATACAGTACTATGCTTTCAAAATGCATATGCAAAATCACTCATATTAATTTTTAAAAATCATTTTATTGAGGGCTGATACAACTCATCACAATCCATACATCCATGAATTGTATGGAAAGTGCATTTGTACATTTGTTGTCATTGCCATTCTCAAAACATTTTCTTTCTACTTGAGCTCCTCCTTTTTCCACTCCCTCCCCTCACCCCCTCCCTAACTAACCTCAGATAATTTATAAATTATTATTATCTTGTCATAGCAATCACTGTCCAATTCCCTTGGCCCAACTCCCTGTTATCTGTACCGCAGGGAGGAAGTTATGTTAGATTCTTATGATAGGGTCCCCCTTTTTACTACACTTTCCCTCCATCCTCCCTGTATCACCACTTTCACCACTGTCCTACCGAGGTCATCTGTCCTGTTTCTGGTTCCTCTCTGTATCAGGGCACATCCTCTGGTCTAACTGGATTTGTAAGGTAGAATTCAGATCATCATATGGGAGGGAGGAAGCACTTAAGAACTAGAGGAAAGTGGCATATTTCATCATTGCTACACTGTACCTTGTCTGGCTCATCTCTTCCCTGCCACCCTCCTGTAAGGGGCTGTCACTTCCCCTGCAGATGGACTTTGAGTCCCGAATCTGTGCTCTGACTCATTTATAATGATACAGTTTTTAGGACTTTGCTGCTTGATACCTGATCCCTTTGACCACTTGTGATCACACAGGCTGGTGTGGGTTTTGTTGCTTCTGAGCTAGATGGCCACTTGTTTGCCTTCAAGCCCTTAAAACCCAAGATGCTATATCTTTTAATAGTTGGGAACCATCAGCTTTCTTCATCACAATTACTTATGCACACATTTGTTTTCAGCAATCATATCAGGAAGGTGGGTACACAATGACATGATTTTTGTTCTTTGATGCCTGCTAATTGATTCCATTGCAACCTCATGGTCACACAGACTGGTGTACTTTTTCCATGTGAGCTTTGTTTCTTCTGAGGTATATGGTTGCTTGTTTACTTTCAAGTCTTTAAGACCCCAGATGTTATATATTGATAGCTGGGCATCATCAGCTCTCTTCACAACTATTACTTGTGCTCACATTTGTCTTAAGTGATTGTGCTGGGAAGGTGAGCATTAAGGAATGCCAATTTACTAGAACAGAGTGTTCTTGCTTTGAGGAAGTACTTGAGTGGCGGTAAAATGTCCATCTGTTGCCTTAATACTAACCCTATAAATATATGCACATAGATCTCTTTTCCCATCCTCATATATAAATATATTTACCTATGCTAATGTCTGTACTTAGATCTCTGTAAATGCTCTTTGTCTCCCCGTTCTTCCCTCTATTTCCTTTTACTTTCCTTTTATCCCACTATCATTCTCATCCCTTTAATTGGGTTTCAGTAATTTTTCTCTGTTACATCACTCTTGATGTAACAATCAATCCCTATCAAGCCTCTCACATCACCTTGCTATTGATTTTGGATCACTTGTTGTTCACTTGTCCCTGGGATGGTCAGCACCACCTCCTTTCTCCCACCTCCCCATCTCACAAGCCCCCTCCTACCCTTTGTTTTCTCCTCCAGACTGTTCATCCAGCCTGTCTTATCTAGCTAGACTCGCAGAGATAATAATACATACCAAAAACCTGAGATGTTGCAAAATGAAGCGACAAAACAAAACACAACAATGACAGCAAAAACACCAATGTCCAGAAAAATATATATCAATAAGTAAAAAAAAAAATCGCAAGAGAGGAACCTGTAAATAGTTCAAGGTCTGCTCATTGACCTCCAGGTGTCTCCCCAGTTGAGTCTAATGGGATGCCATATCCTGGCCCCAAAGTATATCCTTGGCACTCCCTTGGGAACTCCATGATCTGCCTCTCATGCTGCTCTGCTGAATGCCCTTGCCTTAGTGTGGTGAGGTCAGACCGGGTACACTTCCGGCCCTGTATCACCAGTGTTGTCCCTGTAGGGCCTTAGGTCAACAAGGGATGCCATATTTCACAGAAGGGATGGCTATATGGTCCTTTCTGGGCAGTCACAGCTCTGAGTCGGATGCTCATCCTCGAGGCTCGGTGGGCCAGGATGTACTCTACTCTCTCTTCCTCCCCTTTCATTTGCTCTCATGTGCTTTGGTCAGACATGTCCCTCTCCCAGAGCTGCAGCATCAGTGCTGACCTCCAAAGCAAACTCCCTTGGGGAGGGGTGGCTGTCCATGTCGTTGGGATTGGGTCTGGTCCCACAAACCCCTCCACTGGCTTCCCACTCCATTCCATCATGCGGCATTATCATCCTGGAAGCTTGGTTCCTCTTTCCCTGTGGAGATACCATCAATAGGCTCCCCTTGGGTGGGTTAGTGCCCCATTTCCGCACTACACATCATCATCTTCCCCCCATCTCCTCAGATGGCTACCATATGCAGTTCTGGATTTGGTCTGGTCCCTGCAATCCTACTTAGGACTCAACCAGGAATTTCCGTGTACAGTAGCTTTTTCCCTATGCCTCTTTTGCATTTTCTAAGTTACCTCAGCAGACTTATGTTGTACTTGGCTTTTTGTTCTTGACTTACTTCACTTAGCATAATTTCTTCCAATTCTACCCATGTGGCGATATGCTTCATGCATTCATCACTGTTTTTCAGCAATGTGTAGTACTCCATTGTATGTATGTATCACTGCTTTTTAATCCATTCCTCAGTTGATGGAATTTTGGGTTGTTAATATTAATTTATGATATTAATTTATTAATATAATAGAAATATGTGTATATTTATGAAACTCTCTTACCATACCCAAGCTCATTGCCATTTATCTCATTGCAATTCATAATGATATTTATAGAACAGATTAGAATTTTTCAAGATATGTGAGTTTGTAAATCTTTTTCTTTTCAAAATATTCTTATTGAAGCCTTATATAAATCTTATCACAATCCATACATACATCCACTGTGTCAAGCACATGTGTACATTTGTTGTCATCATCTTTCTCCAAACATTTGCTTTCTGTTGAACCTTTGTTATCAGATCATTTTTTTCCTTTCCTATATGCCCCCCCTTCCAAAACCTTGATAGTTTATGTATCATTATTTTGTTATGTCTTACATTGTCCTACATCTCCCTTCACTCACTTTTCTGTTGTCAATTCCTGGGGGGGGGGGGGCAGCGCAGGGTGTTATATGTAGACCCTTGTGATTGGTTGCCCCTGTCTACCTCATCCTCTTTAATGCCTCTGGGGATCATTACCCTCATTATTGCTTCTGAGTGGTTTATCTGTCCTAGATTCCTCTTTTATCAGTTCTTATCTATACCAGTGTACATCCTCTGGTCTAAAGGGATTTGTGAAGTATAATTGGTATTATGATAGCAGGGAGGGGGAGAACATTAAAGAACTAAAGGAAAGATATGTTTTCATTTAAAATTCTATAAAAGAAATTTAATCAATAAGGAGGGGAATATGAAAAAGTATCTTAAATGCTCATGAAAACAGGTCTTAACAAACTATTCTTAAAGACAAAACTGAAGTCAAAGACAAGTCTGAAGTCATTTTGGATGGATCCTGATAATGTAGCCCTGACAAGCTCATTCAACCTTAAAACAAAAATATCAATGAGAGGTCTTAACAGCTTTTTAAAAAAACAAGCAGCCACAGACATGAGTTGTCAGATAAATCCACATGAAAGGAGCACAGCAGCCTGTTTGATTCAAAGATTATAAACAATGAAGTCCAAGATTTGGGAGCGAATTGTATTAGAGCTTAAATTCTGAACACGTGGTTTTTTAGAATTATATGATTAATAGTGAAAACTTGAAATCCATTTACAGAGTTCTCATACAAATAGAATCTCTGGGGAAACTTCTCTGACCTTTGGCCAGGGATGTGAATAGCCTTGCCTTCAGACAGAGTACATTGGAAAGTGGATTAAAACAGATAGTTATGTTATTATTTGACATGTTGCTTTCCTTTGGATATATTTTTACCTTTTCCATGCTTTTATTAGTTGGTGTGATATTTTGGATTGAGGTTTTTTCCTGTGGTTTTTGTTATTGCTATTGAGGTTTTTGTTTTTTTTTTGGGGGGGGGCAATCACTGTGTTGTTTGTTTAATGACTTTTTAAATATGAAAAAATTCAGAATAGATAAATCCACTAAGGCAGTAACTAGATTAATAGTTTCTTATGAATATGCCATGGGAAGTTGTGAAATGGTGGTAGTAGGTGACAGGTAGAGAATTTAAAGCAATGATCTGCTTTCTTTCAATCTTGACTTTGTAGCATGGTTTTTCTGCTCTTGTCCTTTCATTTTCAGATTTCATTATGTCTTTTCTCAAACTCAACCATCCAATATCTGTCTCTCACCCACCCACTGGTAAGTTGGTTTATAATGTTAAACAGACATTTCCATTTGTATCACATAGCCTAAGTCCTATGGCATAGTTCCTGCAGGTCTTAACCTGCCAATATCTAATCTTTGCATATACTCAAGCCAAAAGAGTCATTGCAGAGCAAAAACAATGATGACAGACTGGCAGCATGCAATGTTCATTTTAGTAGAGTGGATTCCTCTCTCACCACTTGGTCTCTCTCTTTGAAGTGACAGAAAATCCAAATTATCTTGTGATCTTTGACTTAAATCCACTGTCTTACTTCATGAAAACCTCCTATGAAAATTATTTAATTTTAAGTGATAATAATAATAAAATTACATGATTGGTTAACTTGCAATCAGAACTTCAATAAACATTTATTTAAATTTTCTATCTTATTTCTACTATCTTTCCCGCACATATTCCTCAGAATGATTCAGAAAATATTATAGCAAATATTCCCATATTAATATATTTTCTTGATGTCCTGTGTGTGTCTCCCCAGGGAGCTAAAATGTTTTGGAATCCAAATAACAATAAAGGATTTATGCTTCAACTCTATCAATAGGCACCTCAATAAACAGGTTTTGACAAACTATTCTTAAAAGTCATACATTGAAAATTCAAGAAAACCATTTCCCTCAGCAAATGTGTTACAAGAGTCAAAAGCAACTTGACAACTGACAAGAACAACAGCATACACATGATATAATAACTATACATACATTTTTTCTTTGCAAATAACATGTTGTGGTATAGTGAAATATGGCTCTTCTATTCCTGTCTTTGTAGATTTCACCAAATGAATGGGCGGATAAGCCCTTTTAGCAGGAAGAAACCGAAATCCAAGGACCATTAGACAAAGTGCCTAGTGCATTCTGGGGGAGCCAAGACCAGAGGCACCCGAGACGCAGTAAAGAGCTCCATGGGAAAGAACAAAGGGGCAGAAGCAAATTACAAGACTGCGGCAGAGCAGGAGGCTAGCTTTTGGGCCCGCTCAGGCAGAGCCCGGGGGACATAGTGGTCAAAGACTAAGCACGAGTTGCATGGCTCCTGGCTGAGGAGAAATGCTGCTATTGAGCAATGAATGTGTCCCTGATACCTTTTGAGTTTTTCTCATATTTTCTTATTTTAATTCACTTTTTTCCTCTCTTTCCTCCTTTTCTATGTTTCCTTTTATCCCATAAAGCAGAGCCAGCACATACCAACTTATCACTTAAGAATGCCTGCTTATGGCTCAGCTTTTGCTGATTGGTAACGCACGTTCACACAGACGAAAAGTTGTATAACATACTTGGCAGTTAACACTTTTGTTAGGTCTCTGCTCCTTAAAAAAAGGGTTGTTTTGATATATAATTCACATACCATTCAATTAAAAGTGTTGAGTATATTAGAAAGAAGTGTGTAACTGTCAACACAATCATAGAGCATTTTCTTCATTCTTGTATCCATTATTATTAGCTTTGCATAACCTCCCACCTGAACCTCCCCTGTTACAGCCCTCAAAAAACAAACAAAAAATCAAAGTGACAAACTTACAAAAATAGTCTAAAACTGCTGTTGTGAGTTCCTAAGAAGGTGACATTTTTTTAAAGATCATTTTACTGGGGGCTCTTACAGTTCTTATAACAATTCATACATCAGTTCATCAAGTATGTTTGTGTAGTTGTTGTCATTATTTTATAAATATTTACTTTCTATTTGAGTTCTTGCTATCAGCTTTTTTTTGCCTTGCTCCCCCTCATGACCCCTTGATAAATTATTATTATTTTCATATCTTACACTGACCAATTTCTCCCTTCCCACATGATTTCTGTTATTTGTCCCCCGTTAGGGGAGGGGCGGACTATGGTTGCTGATGGTGTTGATCCTTGTGATCATTTCCCCATTTCCACCTCTACCCTACTCCCCTCCTGGTGTTGCTACACACATTTCACTTCCTAATGGGTTTGTGTGACCTAGATTTTATGTGTAATGAGCAATTATGAGAAACTGTGTACAAGCTCCAGTCCAGCCTCTAGGCAGGACTGTGGTCATGATAGTGGGGGTTGAAAGAGTTCGAGGAACCAGAGGAACATTGTTGATGTTGGTTCACTCATCCTTTCCTGGGGACCCTTCTGAGAGGGGATGTCCCATTTTCTACAAATGTATTTTGAATCTCCGCTCAGATTCCCCTTCTTCTCAACAATACAGTTTTGTTTGTTTGCTTGTTTGTTTAGGGTCTTCTGATGCCTTTTTTCTGATCCTGTCCATACCTCATGACCTCACAGGCTGGTGTGCTTCTTCCATGTGGGCTTATTGTTTCTCTGATAGACAGGAGCATGTTTACTTTCAAGCCCTTAAGACTCCAGACTCTATATATCTTGATAACTGGGCACCATCACTTTCTTAACCACATTTTCTTGTTTACCTATTTCATCTTCAGTGATTATGGTGGAAGGGTGAGCACCACTGAATTCCAGGTTGTTAGAAAAAAGAATTCTTGTGTTAAGGGAAAGCTTGAGCAGAGGCCCGAAGTGTGTCCATAGCCTCAATATATTACCATACAAATATATATATATATAGATCAATAAATCTATTTCTATGAATTAATATGTTTGCTTAAGTACACACTTATGCTTATACCTCTATCCATAGCTTTGCATATCTTTCCTCTTTCCTTTTTAACTTCCTGCTTCCTACTGTCCCACCAACATTCTCAACCTTCTTTTGCCTCATAGTAATTCCCCTCAGATGGACTGTTGTTGATCCAACACCCCCAGTATATTGATGTGTTTCTTGTTTTTTTTTTTAATTTTAATTCTCTAGTTGTTCACCTATCAATGGGTTTGTTTGCTCACTGCTCCTTCTACCTACCTCCTCTTCTCCTCAAGTCCTTCCAGAACTATTGATCCTTTGTTTCCTATCTGGACTTGCCTCCTATGTCTGTCTCCTATAGGTAGGCAAACCAACAATAATGGAGACAAAACAAAAGGTAAAAAAATAGAAATAGAAATAAATAAGATAACCAGTAAAAATAGAAAAAAAAACAAAACATACATAATTTCAGGTCTGTTTGTTGACCTTTATGACTATCTTCTCGCCTGTCTTTGGAGGTTTCAGGAATTGCCCCATCATCTGAAGTTTATTTTGGGGGTTCCTCGGGGGCTTTGTGGCTTTACTTTGCTCCAATTGCTGATCTGCTAGGTTCGCTTCTTGGTCTGTTCCACTGTAGGGGTAGGGGAGTGTCTGAATGGACTCACTTGCAGTCATGTGTCCCCAGTATTGTCTTCCATTCTGGTATGCTCCAGAAAGGAGATATCATGTCTTCATCTGTTATTGACCCTATAGTCCTCTCTGGGCCTTAGTCTTAGTAGCCATCTGCAGGGACAGTCTTAGGGCTTGATGAGCTGATATGGGGTCTAGATCCTCACTGTCTCTTTGTCCTTTGTGGTTAGCTTCCATGAGGGCATGGTAGACTGGACCCTCTCTGCAAGCTGTATGGTCTAGTGCTGTCCTCTATAGCACATACTTTAGGGAGGGGGTCAGTTTGGCTCTGATTAGGGCCAGCCCTATCAGAAGAAGCACCTTCTAATAATACATACATCATGGGTTCAACAGGCGCAGTTGTACAGCGATAATTACTATTTATTATAATAAGGATATAGAGAGCATGGGAGAAAGAGAAACAGTAAGAGTCAGATACATTTCACATCAGGCTATCATGCTCACCTTGGCCCCACTTGGGAGTAAAAGAGAGAGTAAAAGAAAGGATTACATGATGAGGGAGAGGGGCCAAAAGCATCCGGCACTCAGGGGCAGGAGAGAGGCAGGAGACAGAGCCTCTATCCTGTGTCCCATCGTTATATGACATCTGGACCCATGCCAGACCCGTAATTACAGGATAGGACATACATCACAAGAAGGAGATGTGCCATATGCACATGTTATAGGAAAGGGAACTATCATGATCCCTTGTGACAAGACCAGACACCAGACTCCTGGATGTGGCCAAACAGGTTACCCTAGAGATCATTAACAACAGCATGTGAATCTGCCCACAGGCTTCAAGGGAAGGGAACTGTCATCCTAACAGCAAGGGAGTCGGCTCTATTGTGAGACACACAAAGGTGTCAGATAGCTGGAGCTTCAGGGAGAACAATTAACATAACTTGCACTCCAAAAGCTGGTAAATAAGATGCTTCATATTTTGGTGGATGTAATTGTGGAAAAATCCTGTCTTCATCCCACAGGGCCCTATAGTCCTGAGTTGCTCCATGTGGCTTTGATGCTCTCAAGGTTTGGTGCACCATGCTGAGGTTGCATGTACACTTCCATTTTTGTGGAGATATAAGCAATACCCTCCCCATGGATAGGTTAGTGTCCTGCTGCCCCAGTGGCATCATTTCTTTCCACCCTGTTTTTCCCTCATCCTCTCCCTTGCTTTTCCCCTTCTTTATGTTGGAATGACACATATGTACCTCCTTGGGTTTGATCTGTCCCCGCCTGACTGCCCTGATCTGTCCTCAACCTGTATAATGTGAGATAAGTGGCTTTTCTTCTGTAACTATTATGCTGATTGTATGTATATGTCCAGTGGAGAGATGGTTGTGTCATAAGGTAGTCCAAATTCCATTTGATTTAAATATTATCAGAGCGATTAGCAGTGCAGGAGAGCTTCTATCTTGCCACATCCCATCCAACATTTGTTACTATCTGATTTTCTCATTTGGGCTATCCTCCAATTGTTGGATAGTATCTCATGTTTGTTGTAATTTGCATTTCTCTGATGGCTAATGACCAGCACCATTTTCTCATATGTTCATTGGCCATTCAGGTCTCCTCCCTAGTGAAATTTCTGTTTAGGATTTTTTGCACATTTTCTAAGGGGATTGAATGTTTTCTTCTCTTTACAACATAGGAAGGTATCATAGGTTTTAGTAACAAGCCCTATGTCTGGTTCATCATTGCTAAAAAACCAGTCCCAGTCTGTATGTTCTCTTGTTACACTTTTGGTGAAGTCGTTCTATACACAAAGGTGTTTTTCTTTTTCACAAAGGTGTTTTATCCTTAATTTATACCATTTGTTGATTTCACCTTCACCTGTGTATACCCTTCTCTATTGCAGTAAGCCTACATATATCATGTACCAAGGTTCTTGAGTTTGTCCCAATTCTTTCATCGATGATTCTGAAAGTATGGGGTTTTACTTCTAGATCTATGATATACCTTGAGTTTTTTCCTGTGTATGGAGTGAGGGAAAGGTCTTGTTTCATTTTTCTACAGGTGGCTATCCATTGTTTACTGTACCACTTGGTAAAGAGGGCAATCACATCCAATGTTATGCCTTCAGGGCCTTTGTTAAAGATCAGTTGTCTATTGCTGATGATTTGATTTCTGAATTTTCTTTTCATTTCCATTGGTCTCAATGTTTTTCATTATGCAAGTAACATGCTGCTTTGACCACTGTGGTTGTATTGTAGATGATAAAGTCAGGTAAAGCGATCCATCTGATTTTGTCCTTCTTGAGAAATTCTGTGATAATTCTTGGCTTCTTCCTTCTCCAGAGGAAATTCGTAGTCAGTTTTTCCAATTTTTCAAAGAAGGTTGTTAGTGTTTGAATTGGGATAAACATATAGTGTCTTGGGTAAGATTGACATTCCGCCCCCCTGTCTATGGCATTGCCTATCCACTGCTCCCTTCAGTATTAGAGTCAATAACAGGGAGGAGATAGGAATCAGGGGATGGGTGTCAAAGCAATAAGAAACTAGCTAAGAGGAACTACCAAGAGGCAGATATAATGAGAAAGAGATGGTGGGGCAGGAGGGAGGTAAAAGAACACAAAGGAAGGACCTAGGAAGCAAAGCAATGCATAGAGGTAAGCATAGAGGCATACATATGTAAACACATTAATCCACAAAAATAGAAGTATTTGCCTGTTTATTGGCCTATACATATGGCAATATACTGAGGTAGTGAACAGACTTCAGGTTTCTGCTCATACCCTCCCTTAATACAGGAACACTTTTTCCTACAAATAGGCAGTCTGAAATGTTCACCCTCCCGACATAATTGCTGAAGACAAATGGGTGCACAGGCAAATGTGTTGAAGAAGGCAGATGGTATTGGCTATTAAAAGATATAATGTCTGGGTCTTAGGGCTTGAAGTTACATAAGCCATGTGTCTGATGAAGACAGACCTTTCCCACAACTATTATCCAAATATTTTGGATATTAGAATATCAAATATCCAAACTGTTTACCAGCATTTGTTATGGAAGTTAGCTATACCCCTGTAGTTCCCAGTTACTTAAGGCTTTTGTATCGTCTCACTAGAGACTCAGGCCCCTGCTGTTAGGATAATGGTTCCCTTCCTTTGAAGCCTGTGGGCGGATTCACATCCTGATGTTAATGATCTCTAGCCTAACCTGTTTAGCCACATGCAGGAGTCTGGGGTCTTGTCACATGGCACCCTGACAGCTCCCTTTCCTATAATTTGTGCATATGGCACAACCCCTTCTTATGAGGCATGCCCTTGCCTGAAATTAGGGGCCTGGCTTAGGTCCAGAGGGTATATAGGGATGGGATGTAAGATAGAGGCTCTCTCTCAACCTGCCTCTCCCAAGCCTGCTTCCTACCAGCCTGCCTCCATCCAGGTTGCCGCTCGCCAGTTTCCCTCTCCACATGGACCATCTAGTGGGGTGGAGGTGAGCATGCATCATGAAAGGAAATATATGTAACTTATAATGCTCTTTTCTCTCTCTCATGATCTCTATATCGGTGTTATAATAAATAATAATTATCGCTACATAACTGCCTGTTGAAACCTTGCTATGAGTATATCAGGAGGCTGGCCAGCCCCTGATAGGAGAGAAGCAAAAAGCTCACATGGAAGAAGCACTCCTCCAGTGCAATCATGAGGAGTCATAGGGACTGGGTAATAGGCATCAGCAAACACATAAACAAAACATGGTTGAGAATGAAGGGAGCTGAAGAAGAGATCTAAAGTACATCTCTAGACACTAGAGCAACCCCTTTCCCCCCCCCCCCCCCCCCCCCCCCCCGCAGAGGGGCCACAGGGCAAGGATAAGTCAACCAGGGGGCAGGAAATCATCAATGAAGTACACTATATTCCCCTGGTTCCTTGAGGCTTCTTCCCCCACCCCCACTACCAACACCTTTTCCATCCAGACAAGACTGGAGCATGTACAGAGGTATATATTAGAGATGGGTACTCATGACACACAGAATCCAGGAATAGTAGTGGGAATAATGATATCAGAAGGGGAGGGGGAAGAAGAGGTGTGGAAAGAAGCAAGGGTGAAACTGATCATAATTATTGACACATAATGATACACCCTTCTCCCTTGGGAAAAGCAGCAGAAGACATGGGGGAAGGGAGACAGTGGTTGGGCTTACATATGAAAATAATACCAATTTGTAATATATCAAGGGGTTTTAAGGGTGGGGGTTTAGAGAGTAGCTGACACCAAGGGCTCAAAAGAAAGTAAATGTTTAGAAAATAATGATGTCCACATATGTGCTGTGGGGAGACCATTCCAGTCTCTTCCCTTTAGTCCCTCTGGACCAGGTCACCAGTTCATGTGCCAAGCTTAAACATCTCTTCAGTGCTGTGTTCCCCCCACTTTCATTCGGCAGGTTGACTCAGGTGGTCACCTAGCAGCCACTCTAGCTGCCTGCAGGATGGAAATGTGATAGTTTCTCTGATAGGCTCAGACATTGGGGGCCTAGATGCATAGTCCAGCTTCTTTTGAGCTTCTTGCTCAAAATTAAAAAAATATCACCACTTTAAAAATCTTGTTTTTATTCTTCACAGTTCTAGTTGAATAAATTTTCAATTGCAAATGTCCTGACACTCAAGGCACTAGATGGGGCTTACCTTTTCCAAAGCCTGCAATGCCTTCCAATTTTGGCTTGACTTCAAGGAAACATTGATTCCTCCCAAGACATTTCTATTGTACCCTTTTGCAAATCTAATAAATCCTCAAGGTGACTGGGCTTACAAGCTCGCTCTAATAATAATTTCAAATATTTATTTTATCATACATCATATCAATAACAATGGATATGAGAAATCAATTAGTCCTTGTATAGCTTAATCCTAAGCAAAATTCTTTTTAAAATATTTAAATATAAACTTAGCTAAGACTATCATATATATTGCCTTGGACCCATGGCAGGATATATCCAGCAGGTCTAGCCTTCTTTCAACTATTTTCTCTAAGCAGCAGCCCATTACCCTGGGGTTACTCAAAAATTGTGTTGTATTTTAAACCACTCATGAATGAAAATCTTCAATTCCCATTTTCATTTTGTCTTGATTTCAAAAAGCTAAACAATCCATATTTTTGCAGATACAAACTAAGAAAATCTCATGGAAGTGGAGGCAGGCCTTCTTTCACTACCCAAAGAAGAAGAAAAAGTTCAACTCTACTGAGTTCTTATATGGCAGAGGTTAAACATGATTTCACCCTCTTTTTTTATGACTTCTTTCTCTAGAACTCTACTCTCTCAGTACTAAATTGTGTTAGGCTGTGTTTTCTAGAGGAACCAAATAGTGACACTCATATATGTTTGATAATTTCATGTCAAATAATTTTATGCCCATAGGCATCCCATGCCTGTCCAACTCCAGTACAAAAGTCTGAAATTAACCAAAGCCATCTTTTCAGACTTATGTATGTGTTGACTGATGAAGCAGAAAGGCAAAACAAGCAGGAAGATTCTATGTAGGAAAGTGTAGAACTATGTGGATTAAAGGTCTTTTGGGATTGTAGAAAGGCACTGGACATAGAAGGAGTACAGTGTTTTCTGCCGCACGTTCCCCCCCACCCCCCTAACCATGAGACCAGGTCAGGAGAAAGAGAAGTTGGCAAAATAGATAGATCTTCCTTTCTCTCTTATACAAATGACACATCACTGAGGGAGGGAGGGAGAGGGAAGGGAAAAAATAAGCAGCTGATAGCAAGGGCTCAGGTAGAAAGAAATTGCTTTGAAAATGATGTCAACTTATGGACAAATGTTTCTGACACAACTGATGGATGGGTTATGATAAGAGATTCATGAGCCCCCAATAAAAAAATTCCACATCATTTAGGAAGCATCATCAGGCTACCAACTGATTGACAATGAACTCCACCCCTACCATCAAACACATACCAAGTTGCCATAAACTCCAACCATCACAGCAGTAAATTCTCAATCTTTCCACACTCTCTTCAACAGTTGTTTTCTTTCTTAAAAAAAAAAAAAACTGGTCTGTCATTGTCAGTGTAAGGTGATCTTTCATAGTTTTGATCTGCATTTTTTCATATGTACACTAGGCATTTGAATATCATTTTTTGGTAAACTACGTGTCCATATTTTTCCACTATACATTGGGTTGTTTTCATTATTGACATTTTGTACCAATCTAGAAATTTTAGATGTTAGTCCCTTGTCTGCTGTGTGATTGATGAGGACATTTCCTATAACCTGGATTTTCTGATAAATTATCTTACTTTTAGTAGGTCAGTCTTTCAGAAGTTTTTTTGATGAGTCTTTGGAGTTTATATACATATAAAATCATAAAACTCTAAATAGCAAGTGCCATCTCTTCTCTGTCCATGTGGATATTTGGATTGCTTTGATACTGTTTTGCTGTCTAATGGCTGTAAGGCAATGTTGAATGAGTATGTTGATAGGGGGTATGGAATCTGGTTTCCATTCATGGTAAAATTCCTTTCAGAAATTCCCTACTGATCATGATATTGGCCTTTGGTTTCTCATATATGAACTTTATTATGCTGAAATAGGTACCTTCCATCTCTATTTTTGCTGTGACATTTTATCAGGAATGTCAATTGCCTTATTTGCATCAGTTGACATTATTGTGTGATGCTCCCATTTTGTTTTTATGTGTGAGATTACATTAATTGCTTTTCTAATGTTGAACCAACATTTATCTACCTGATACTTGATAATAATGTATTATTACTATTACTACTTTATTTTCGTCATTTTGTTCTGTTCTATTGGCCCAGAATTCATTGAAAAACATTTTTTTTGTTCATGAGGGATATTGATCTGTAGTTCTCTACCCTTATGTAGACTTGTCTGGCTTGGGTATCAAAGTTTTGTTTTTCTCATTAAAAGAGTTTTGAAGTATGCTCTTATATTTTATATTATGCAAGAGTCTGTGAAGAAAAACCACTAGCAAGCTTAGCAAAGGAAGAGAAAGAGGAGATGTAACCATCTAGTTAGAAATGAAAAGAGTGACAAAATCAAATGAAATATAGTAATAATAATAACAAGCAAAAATACTATGAAAGACTTTATTCCAAAAGTTTAAAAACCCAAATGAAATGTGTAAATATATGTATCCAAATTCATGGAGACTGATGTACAAATATTCACCAGACACATTTTTAAAAAGAGGAAATAGAGCAGGTCTAAATAACTGCCAGCCAAAAAAATCCGGGACCCAATGGCCTTTCAGCAAATTCAACTATGTACTCAAGAGTGGTTCGCCAATTCTTCTAGTAATATGATCATTTTGTACTGACTTGAATAATTTTAAGTAAATGTGAACTTACAATTGCAATTTTTGTTTTCTTCACATTGAAATAATACTATATGATGACTGACTTATTAGCATTTAGCAAAACATATTTGACTCTTTATTTCTTTCTACATTTCTAATGGTACACATTTGATAAAATTGCTACATATCACTATATCAGAACATAGACTGATATACACCATGGTTTTGCTCTTATTAGCCTCCAGAACTCTTATTAAGTTATAATTAGCATTAGCAATTTTAACATAATCCTTGGATGTGAAAAAATTATATGCACCTTTAATAGCATGCCTAGACAAATACCAGGCAATAAAGCTTAACTAGTGATTGAACTGGCTTTATTTTTAACTGTTACTAACTTTTACAAATCTAAGTAAATAAGCCCAGTTTATTAAAAGCTTATAACTGAAAAGCAAAGTTAGCCTTTAGTACTCTTTTCCTAAAACATTTTCTGACAAATTACAAAATGCCAATTGAATTTGGGGGGTTATATGGACCTGTGAAGTTTTATAATCATGCATTTTATAAAACCTTCCAATAGCTGTTTGCCCAGTCCTTTCTGTGGCTCATTGCATCTCCAGAGGAATGTATTTCTCTGAGCATCATGTGTCGGCCTGGAGCTTGGACCAGCTCTCTTCCTCTACCTCCCTTCTTGTCTTTATCCCTGTGGGTGTAGGATTCTGGCCCCTACCACAACCTGATCTCTGCCACGCCCACTTCTAGGGATGGAGTCCATCTGACTCTGGTTGCTTCCAGCTCTGTAGCTCTCTCTTTTCTTGCATGCTTCCATGCATCCACGCTGTCCTCATGGTTGGGTGCTTCGTGGTAGGAACTGCTCGCCCACTCCAGTTTTTGTGGAGTCAAGACCAGTACTATCCCCCCCTGGGTAGATTAGTGCCCATTCTCTCTGTTATCCTTTCATTTTTTAACTCCCTTTTATCTCCCTAACCCCTCTACCCCCTCATCTTTCTCCCATTACTGTGTTGCACCTAACGTGTTCCTTCCTGGGTTTGGTCCTCCCTCCTCCCCTTACCCTACTTCTTGGACCAATTGCTTTGGTATAAAAGTTTTCTCTTTTATACTCATCATATCTTTCTACTTACCTCAGGGGGCTCATACAGTATTTCTCCTTTTGTGATTGACTGACTTCGCTTAGCATAATTTCCTCCAGTTCTTCCCATGGAGAAATGTGTTTCATGTGCTCTTCTGAGCTTTTGAGTGAGGCATAGTACTTCATTGTGTGTATGTGCCAGAGTTTGCTAATCCATTCATCTACTGATCTAAATTTAGATTGCTTCCAAGTCTTAGTGATTGTGAATTGTGCTGCAATAAACATTGGTGTGCATACTACTGGCTGTGGTTTATTTCATGTCTCTTCTGAGTATATACCCAATAATGGGATAGCTGGATTGTAGAGTAGTTCAGCTTCAATCTTCATTAAATATTGCCAGACTGCTTTCCACAGTGGCTGTACAAATCTACATGACCACCAACAATGTAGAAGTGTTCCTATTTCACCACATCCCCTCCAACATTTATTGCACTCTGATTTTCTGATCTAGGCTAGCTTACGGGTGTTAGATGATATCTCATGGCTGTTTTGATTTGCATTTCTCTGGGGGTGCAAGAGAGGGGAGGATAAGGGAGTAAGGACAAACACATGGATGGTGGGGGGGGAGAGAAGAGCAGCAAATGATCTGGAATCAATGGAAAGGAGGGTGTTGGAGGCCTGGTTGGGATTAAGCAAGGACAATGAATCTATGAGGACACACTGAAGCAACAATGAAGGTGGAACAAGATGGAGGGACAGGAGGGGGATGGAAGGAAATAGAGGAAAGAGCTGGAAGGTGAAGGACACTTGCAGAGGTCTAACAAAGGTATGTCCATACATAAATACAACTATCTGTTATAAGGTGGGAATAAATTTAAGAACATATCTATAGGCCAAATATTAGGGCAGCAGGTGGATCTTGGGCCCTCACCCTGGTGCTCTCTCAATGCAAGAACACTTTGTTCTATGAATCTGGTATTCCTCGAAGCTCAGTGGCCCAACATGATCCCTGAAGTAAAATGGGTGCATAAGCAAATGTGGTGAAGAAAAATGATGGTGCCTAGCCATCAATGGATATATCATGTGGTGTCTTAAAAGCCTAAAGATAAACAATAGACCATCCACTTGAGAAGAGACCACACCCACACAGAGGAAGCACAACAGCCAGCATGGCCACACGGTGGTGAAAGGTCTAGACAATAGACATCAAACGGGGGGTGGGGGGGAAATACATATCACTGTGAGCACACAACCCCATGGTGCCCACTGAGGACATATGGGAGCATGAGCAAGAGTGGTGAAGAAAGCTGATGGTGCCCAGCCATCAAAAGATATAGCATCTGGGATCTTAAAGGCTTGAGCATAAAGAAGCAGCCATCTTGCTCAGGAGCAACAAAACCCACCATAAAAGAAGCTCACTTGCCTTTGGGATCATGAGGTGCTGAAACAATCAGGCATCAGGCATCAAAGAACAAAAATCAAAATCAATGAACCAATTAACTCCCGATATTGCTGAAGACAAATGGATACAGAGGCAAACAGAGTAGAAGAAATGATTGTGCCCAGCTACCAAATGATTGAATGTCTAGAGTCTCAAAGACTTGAAGATAACCAAGTAGCCATTCAGCACAGAGACAGCAAAGTCCACAGGGAAGAAACACACCAGCAAGTGTGATCAAGAGGGCCAAAGGGAGCAAGTATCGAGCATCAAAGAATAGGAATCACTTCATTACAAGTGAGGGGAGGGGCAAGGTGGGGACCTAAGGCCCACTGGTGGGTAATTGGTCACCCATTTACAGGGGAGTCACTGGAAGGAGACAAACTAGTCAAGGTGCAGCTAGGCAGTAATGATGCATACAAGTTTCCTCTTGTTCCTGAAGTCTTCTGCACCAACCATCATGGTCCCAACTCTACCTTGCAAATCCAGATGGACTGGAGAAGGTACACTAGTGGAGAGGGGAGCTGGAGATATGGGGAAATCAGGATGAATGAGCCCCCTCGGCCAGTGGTTAGATTGGAACTACTGGATGGGTGGAGAGAAGGTGGGGTAGAGAGATGGAACCAACTGCAAGGATCTACATATGACCTGTCTGGAGGACAGGCATCGGGGCAGTGGGTGGAGGGAGGTGTCGGGCAGGGTAAGATATGATAGAACAATAATCACTTATGAAGTATTGACGGTTGATGGGGGAGGGAAAGCAGGGGAAGAGGGAAGGGGTTGGAGGAGCCGATACCAGGGGCTTGGGGGAAAGGGTGGATGTTTGGAGAATGATGACGGCAGCGGATGTGCAAGGGTGCTTGCCACAGTATGTTTATTTATGTATTGGAAAAACGATGTACGAGCCCCTAAAAAATGATTTTTAGTTAAAAAAAATCTTGCAATAGCAATTCTCTTTTGTCATTAAGATTGAGATTTGTTTTAGTTTTTCTAAATGGACATAATTGAAACCAATTAGCACCTTTCCTCATTTAAAAAAAATGAACATCTATTTTTTGACAATAAAATAAACAGAATGTTTCATTTTAGGGAATTAATTTGATATTGGCACATAAAATAATTAATTCAATTTGAACATAAACAAATTTGAGATGATGAGTCTTTGAGGAAAAGTATATTTTCTGCTTATATCAATTAAGTACACATGTCAAGAATGGAAACAGGTTTAAAACTTGATAATTTTCATATTTTATTTTCATTAGAATACCAGCAATTTTTTCAATGAATTTTAAAATTAAATTAGAATTTAGCACAGAGCCTAACCATAGGCAATAATGAAGAGACTGGATACTTATTAAGCAGTATGTAGTGTAAGATGTAAGAGAATGGACTCTGGAGGTGGATACTGGAGTGTAATATTCCAATTAAGTACTCATTAGGGGTATGTTTTAAAACAATTACCTAATTTTTTTTTCTTGAAAATTTGTTATTTTAAAAATGGTAAGAGTAAATTGTAAATTGCAAATAGTAAATTGAGTAATAGAGTCTTTATCATAGAGTTATGTGAGAATTTACAGCAATGCCGTAAATAGAGTATTGGTTGAAGAGGTCATGAATCTTGTTATAGTCATCAAATTTATTTAGACTCATATTGAACATAATGAACATAGTAGAAATGCCACTTTACTCTTCATCAATTCCTTTAGTGTAGCTTGGGCTTTTTTTCCTCAGTACCATAGGCTCTTGGTCTTATGCTATTTCCTGAAATGGTTCAGCATCAACAAATTTTGAGGATAATTACACTGTTTATTATTTCTATTCCTTGAGTCTTTCTGCATATTTATTTTATCATGAAAGTTAAGTCATACTTTTTTTCTTCATTTAATTTCATTTGAGAAAACCAGTATTTTCTTCTCCTTTGGTTTTCTAACTCCACATTTTCTTATAGTGTTTTCCTTTGTTTTCTTGAGCTGCCCTCTAACATATGCTCTCTTTTACCTCATTTTATCCATTCTACATTTAAGAGCTATTCTCAGAGTCTTATGTGATATTTACTTTAATTTTTATGTATCTCCTTTTTTTGTAATTACCTTTTAATATCTTTACATATGGTGTCTTTGATGCTATATCACATCTTGTATAATTTTCAGTTATTAGTACTTAATTCACATAATTTATTCTTCAAATGGTTCCATTATTCTGGTTGAATATATTTCAGGTTATACTTCCAATTTTGTGGACTTGTTTTAATTTTCTTCAGCTTCAAGTTCAACTTGCTTAAGAACTATTCTGTAGTCAGTTTAGTCTTGTTCTTATTGATGATATTGGATTATTCCATCATGTCATTCCACAAATGCAATCAATTTGAGTCCTGTATACTCGTTTGGTTGAGGTCCATGTATACAGTTCTCACTTATGCTATGGAAAATTTAACTTATATTTCCTACAAGAGATGATTCTTTTATTTTTTTAATTCAAATGGTCATTGCTAGCCCACTTTGGCTCACCTATGCCTAGGATAGAAATCTTTAATAAGTGCATTTAATTTTGGTTCTTTCCATGATTTTATTCAAAATTTGTGTATTTCACATTCAAATTATAAATAAGTACTTGCAAGCGCTTTATCTCATCATATGATATACTATACCAGGACATGGATGTCACAAGTGTTTTATTTTGTTCATATTAATAAATTTGACTCTGGTCTGAGAGTATAGCTCAAAAAGGAATTAGTATACTAAAAATCATCAAGTGAACAGTAATTAGTATCATTAGACATATTATTCCCTGGAAGATCTACTGCTGGTATTAAATAAGCAAAATTATTTGTGCTTGTGGGTTTCATAGAAGCTCCCTAGACAAAAATAAATCAGGGAAAAAGGATGGAGGGTACATACAATGCCAAATATGAGTTGCTCGAGTTGCTCAACCATAACTGATGGTCACACCATAACTGCCTCTTCAAAGTAGAGTTGACTTTAAGAACATGAAATGAGTGAAGCTTTTTGGATCTTCATTTGTAGGTGTCTTATGAATCAAAAAGAAGAAACAGCTACAAATATCATCAAAACTCGAGACTTGAAATGTAAATGTACAAGGAATGAATCTCACAAATTTTCAAGTCATAAAAAGTGAAATGGGACGCACATTATATCAATATCCTAGATATTATTAAGCTGAAGTGGATGTCTATTAGGCAATTTGGATTAGACTACAATATAGTTTTTCATAGGCACCTTGATTGCATAGTACACCTTGATGTACAGGTAACTGCATGGTATGGTATGGAGTTCAAAAACACCAATTACTTCATGGGACATTAGTGAAGCATTCTACTTTTGTAAAGAAAAGCTACTTTGAAACTCCCAGAGGGCAGAACTGACTCTCTGGTACTATAATTTTTTTTTCCAGACTAAGGTTTACCAGACCAAAGACATGGCATTTTCAAACTGCAAGCATGTGTGTGAAGTTGGACATTGAATGAGGAAGACCAAAGAATGGATATCTTTGGATTATGGTGGTAGTGAAAAAAATTGAACATACCATGGCCAACCAAAAGAAAACTATCCAGAGCATGACTCACAGTGATTGGCTTCCCAACTTATTGAGAAGTAAAACTTAATGCTTTTGTGAAAAAGTCTGGATGTCAAAGCTGGATACCCAGCCCTTAATTGGGAAATTTAGGCTTGCTGACCCATGAAATTGGAGCTAAAGGGCTATAGGCTTATATTAACGGGAGCAGGGTGCCTCTGTGCACTTAAATCAGGGAGCTGAGTTTGCTTGCCTACTGTGCTTGAGCTGAATGCTTTCAAGTTGAAGTTTACAGATGAGTGTCATGTCCCTTTGGTTACTAATTAGCAGAATTGAAAGAACTTTGTACCATATACTGATAGACAACTCAATTTTGAGTATTTCTCACCAGCATAACAACTTTTAACTCCTTGATAAAACTTATAATAATGAATTTTGTCTGTGAGTTCTGTAGCCATTGCAATGGATATTAGAACCCAGAGAAGTATAAGAGAGAATATTAATTTCCATACAAGGAAATATAGCTACTGGTATAACTTAATTACATTCATTTAAGATGATATTGAGAATGTAATAAAGGTACACTTGTATAAGAAATTATATACTTCACTCCAACTTTTCAAGTCTCATCAAATTGTTTTCCAAAATAATAGCTGTTTGTTTCTTCTTGTTGTATGCATTCTCAAGACTTATAATAAGATCATGGTTGTATGGTATAAAATTAATACATTTGTTAAAAATGAAAACAAAGCATGTAAGTTTAAGTGATGGTTATACTTATAAACTTCACATACTTTTAATAATATATTAATATTTTAATTAATTAATTAATTAATTAATTTTTATAATATATTTATTAAAACAAGTTACAATTTAGCTTGAGAGAATTACACTTATTCTTTGTGTATTTACTAATATTGTACATTTATGAAAATGTAAAGATCTACTATCTGACTCCCATATCCCACTGTCTTGTCCGTTTGCACTGCTGTGTTGACTTACATGTTGATGCAATGCTGGAAGTTAGTGTATTTCAAATATCAGCAAGTCCACCCACTGTGAATAGGTCAGCATAAATTTCAGACCAAGAACAGACTAAAAATAAGGAAAATATGGTCTATTCCTGAAAGTAAGCCACTGAAAACATCATTGTGAGTAGCATGACATAATGGTAGAAGATGAATACATCTTAAGGCTATAAGGCACAAAATATGACAACTAGGAAAGACTCGACCTAAATGATATAAATATAGCAAACTTTTGGGACCTTTATTTGCTGGTGATATAGAATACAAAAGGAGAAGAAACAGCTGTAAATCTCTATTTCAATAATTGAAATGTTGTTAAATTAGGAAAACCAGATGTTGCCGCAAATGACAGGGGAAATATAAAGATTGATAGCCTAGATCATTGTGCTGAAGTCTACTAATATTGAAAGTTTTGATTGAATAATCATATGATTTTCTTTGTCAGAAATAACAAATTCAAGAGAAATGGTGTTATAGCTATCATCAAAACACATTTCTAAGGTGTCTCATGTAGTACTCTACTGGATATTTCATACTTGCAAGAAAAACTAGCTAATAAAATTATAATTTAGATTTATGTACCAACACTAAAGTTAGTGATGAAGAAACTGAATTCTAACAACTTCACTTTGAAACTGATCAAACATAAAATTGAATTAGATCAACAACTACTAGGGATAGGAATATGAATGTCAGAAATTAAAGGGAACAAAAGTTGAAAATGTGGTCATGGGTATAAAAACAAAACAGAGATCATGTGATAGAATTTTGCAACTAATGACTCCTTTTTCACAAATATAGAAATAGCATCCTCCCTGCCCCATCAACATAAACAGTAACTATACAAATGGACTTCACTCAGTGGATTGCATAGGAATCAAATTGACTACATTGTTGGAAAGAGATAATAGAGAAACTTTATTATCATCTGTCAAAATGAAGTCAGTAGATGATTTTGAAATAGGTCCTTTATACATAAATCTTGGCTGAAGTTAAAGAAAATTACAAAACTCCACAAGAACCAAAATCCAACTTTGGGTATATCCCATACCTGCATTTAGTGATCATCTCAATAATATATCTGTCATGTTGAACACTAATAATTGAGGCCAGACAAGTTGTTAAGTGATATGAAAAGCATTATAAATAAACCAAAAGGTCTATAAAAAGATAGGGAAGATAAAAAATCTAAAGTGAATGTAAGAAGAAACCTAAACTTCCTCTTGAACATAAAGTGACTAGAATAAATAATGATGTTAATTAGTTGGAATAAAATCTCAAGAGAAACAAATGAAGTACTATAATAAGTATGTAAAAACCAGTAATTTGAAACAAAAGAGAAGAATATTTTTCACCATACTTACAGCTGAAAGAACAGAAGAAAAAATTAAGCCACAGATTGCAATATTAAAGGATTCTATGAGCAAAATATTGAATGATTCAGAAAGCATAAGAAAAAAGATGGGAGGAATACACCATCACCATTTTAATTGGTGGGTGTTTCATGCTTTCAAAAGGTATCCCATGACCAAGAACTAATGGCACTGAAGTAAGAAGTCCCAACTACACTGAAGTCTAATCATCAATAAAAATTTGATCTTAGTGATAAAGATAAAATAACATAGGAATAGAAAATTTTAAACTGATGCAGTGTATCAAGCGCTAACTTGTGCATATCAAGAAATGGGAAGACAGTTACCTAGAAATCTGACTAGAGAAAATACACGTTTGTGCTCATTCAAAATAAATGTCACCCAAGAGAATGAAGACATCATAAAACAACATTACTAATATTTTATTCAAATGAATTTTTTACTGAAGATAACGAAAAAATAGTTATAGGAGTGCTTCCACAAGGAGCTAAAGTAATTCAAGCAGTATTTCAAACAACATGTGGAATGAGAGATAGTTTTAGAGAAGTGGATATTAACTAAAGCATACCAAAAATGATGTGTACTTGTGTTTTAGTGGCTATACAATGGCATTTGAATGTGTATCACAACAAATTATTGATAGCACTACTAAGATTAGAAATACAAGAACAATTATAGTCATAATTTGGCTCTGTATAGAACAAGGTGCAATCACTATTAAAAAAAAGATGAAAATAACCCATAGTTTAAAATTAGAAAATTGTTCAGCTAGACTATGTAGTTTTAGGTATTTGTCTCATCTAGAAACTGCGTAAATAATATGAGACATTGGACCACATAAAGGAGAAAGAGGCATCAGGATTTGAGGAAGACTCATTAACAACCTGCAATAAACAGATGACACAAATTTGCTTGCAAAGAGAGCTTAAAGCACGTATTGATGAAGACTCAAGAATAGAGCATTTAGAATAATTATGATTCAAAATAAAATCCCCCAAATTCTCAAAGTATCCAATCAACAACATCCTGAGAAATGAAAAAGGATGGAAGTTATTGACAATTTTATTTTTCATGGATTAATGCTCATGGAAGCTGCAAATTACTCAGGAGTAACTCACAAGGACAATGTTCTATATCTTAATTTATTGAGTAGTCACGGAGGTCTTAAAAGCTTGGTCGCTATTGGCTTCTCCCTTTCCAGAGGTTAAGGAGGGTGATGAAAATAAGAAGGCACCTGGAAAGAATGAGTCTCATGAATGAATGGACTATACAAGGATCTGTCTCCACAACTCTGAGACCAAAACAACTGCACGAGGGCAGGCTACCACTACTGAATGCTCTTAAAAGCAACACAAGGAAAGCTCCTGGATAGTGTGGGCTGGAAACAGAAAGAAAATTGTATTTCAAAAAATATAAGGATTACTTTTCAGAGAGGGCTTGATGGAACCCCAGAGACGCTTGTTCCTGCCCTTCAAGTATAAAACTGAATTCAGCTCAGTATTAATAAAATCAACTACATAAGAGAAATACAACTTTCACCCCAAGATAATATTCAGAGGATAAGGGAAGAAAGAGAAATGTAAGTGGGAAATACAAGAAATGTTAGGCTGGGTCTTTAAAGAACACAAACCACTAGTGACATATATGTTCCCCTCTCCATTCCTCTCTCTCATTAAGATACATAAGTATAAAACATGTGCATGATACATGTATGTATACACACATATCATTTGGCTTAAACACAAGTGAAAATACATATAATCTATGATATAAATCAATCATAGTGATATATATGATTATACATATGGTGTATGAGATGTATTAGAGATATAGCATATATATAGTATATATGTGGTATATATAGCACAGGCAATATATAATATAGATATATAGTACAGATAGTACAGATAATATATTTATTAAAATGATATCTCCTATACATAGGTGATATATAGGATATACATATATGTTTATAGGGAAGGGGAAAGCCTGGCCTATCCTGTGACCCTCCACGGGGCTGAGGGAGCACCACCCCCACTCAAAGTAGTGCTACATCCATCACAAAAATTGATTTATGTGAAGAAAGGGGCTCATATTTTGTCTTAATTAGTGCTATATCTCTAGTACTGGTATTCATTGCATTGGCTTCATAGTACTCACAGAAAAAAATATTATCAAATAATTTATTAAGGAAGTTAACAAGTTATAATGTCAGTGAAAAATGCTCAGGGTTGAGCTATTTATGTAGGCATGTTAAAAAAACTCTTTAAATTCTGCTAATAAATGCCCAAATGGGCATACCACTCTGCTTTAAGCTGCAATTTTTAACATTCAGCTCAACCTCTATGGGTAAGGAGAAATATTTCAAGTAATATATACTTTATCTGCTCCTAAGGAGATAAGAACAGCTCGCAATTCATTAACTTATGTCTAATGTTTCTTCTTTCCAAAGAAAGAAGTTTGGAAAGGAGTAAAATAGCAACTTTGTAATAAGAGACCATCTAAGAGACCACAATTGCTTGCCTAACATAGTCGGGGGATCAAAGTTAACATAAAACCTTAGTCAGAACAATAAAGCAAGCTGCATATATGAATATGAAAATATTAAAGAAAGAATCGAGCCTGTTTCTATTCACAGATAGCATGAGTCCCCACATTCTGTCTGATCCTAAAGGCCAGCAGTGGGAAACCACCAGCAGCTCCATGTCCATAAACAGTTACTGTCTTGCACATTCACAGGGGCACTTCCACCCTGTCCTAGGAGAGCTCTCCTGAGTCAGTATCGACTCAATGGCAGTGGGTTTGGAGTTGGAGTATATAACTCACTGGTATATTGTCAATGTCTATTCATAGTGACTCTGATGGACCAGTGCGAACTGCCTGTAAGCTTTTGAGTCTGTTAAATCTTTATAGTGCTTTCAAAATACTGACCTTGAAGGTCATAGCCCAACTTGTAACCATTGCCATCAGTGTTCTTTTTGATCCCATGTAAAAACATGCTCCAAATATTGTCTAGAAAGTTGTTGATCTAATAGAATTTAACAATATTTCCAGGCACAAGGTCAACATACCAAAATTAAATGAGTCTCGTACAAACAAGGAGAAATCTAAAATTTGAAATAGAGAAAACAATACTATTTACAACAGCTTTAAACAACAGCAGCAGAAAAAAAAACCTATGATTAGGCCAAATCAAAGACATAAAGGATCTGAATTACAAACACCACTAATGGACATTAAAATGGGCTATTGAAAATGGAAGTGTCGGTTGCAGAGAAAATGACACCTAGTTAAGACTCACTACCCTAGAACTCCTGCTGTCAGACCAGAAAATTGGGAGGGAAAGTAAAAGAGACTGGGAAGTGGAATTCTGAAATTAGAATTAGGGTACTAGGATCTATCCTGAATCCCACTTTTTTGTGATTTCCACTTCCAACACGAACCAAGAAGCACTAAATCTCTCTAGATTCAGCATACTAGGCTTGTGGACCCTCAATCCTTTTGCAATGAATAGCAATTTACTCAGGCTGAGTCCTAAAGGGCACATAATCCCAGACATGAAGAGAAGCTTTGTGACCTAGTCCCAGACCTCCACATCAGAGCTTCCATGCTGTTAGCTGTCTTTTGCTTCCAACCTGGGAGCAGGGTCAGTGGGAACTCATAATTTGGAGTAAAAAAAAAACAGGAATATATCTGAGTTAGGGTATGGTGTGGCAGAAAAAAATAGATAGTTGTATTCCAGGGGGAGAATTCAGTTCCAGTTGGCCGAGAAGTAAACAACCATATTGATAAGCTGGACCTCCCCTTCTGGGGGCCAGTCTGACAGCCCCAAATCAAATCAAGGGACCTCATAAATAAACCCAGATCCCTGCTCAGTGAGTCTACACACAGTTGGGAAGACCCTACCTGCCCCATGGTCCTCCATGGGGCTGAGAGAACACCACCCCCCTCACTGTAGTGCTACATACAGGACAAGAAAGGCATACCAATGAATTCCAGTGCTAAGTACACCTGGGAACTGACACCTGGCTGATGTTGTGATCTTGCTTTCAAGGATAACCCCACCCAACATCTCTGGGAGCCTACACCAAGTGAGCACACCACCCTGCTACCTCGAGGCAGAGTTGGAACTCCTCCACCTTCATTGCCAGGCAACCAAGCCTAAGTTATCTCCTTATTTACCACTTTATTTCTACTTTCTTTATTCTCTGACTCTATCTTTCCCATTGCAGTTGGTCTCAACAGGCCCAGTTTTTTTTTCTCTTTCTTCCTTTTCTCTTCGTTCCCTTTTTTCTCCCTCTCTTTGCTATCATACGTGTCTGCTGGATTCCAGGCCACTACCCTCTGTGTAGGACAACTCAACTCAAATAGCAGAACTCCAATCTACTTTCTGTGGGAAGATTGCAAGCCATGCAATGCAGTTGTGACAGCCCTTTACAGTGTTCCATGTTGCTGAGGAAATCTCTGTGGGCCTGTAAGGTGATCTTGTCAACGAAAACAATCCTGCCCAGTACCACTGAGTCCCTGCAATAAAAATGCACACCAACCTGCCATCTTGGGGCAAGGTTTAAATGCCTCTGGGCCCACAATCTGACAAACAAGAATCAGTTATCACTTTTCTATATTTTTTTCCTTCTCTCTTTACCATCACAATCAATCTTAGTGTACACCATTTCTCTCCTCTGCTTCTTTTTCCTTCCACATGCCACTGATGGTTTCCAACCCCCCAACCCTCTACCTAGGGCAGCTCTGCCCCACCCCCACCCAGTAGGGAGAGCTACAGCCTGGTCCCTGTGACAGTGCTGCACATCACATGAAACAGTGCTACCCACAGCATGGGACTCAGCTATCTATTATTTTCCTCTTCTCAGCGTTTTCACCCTTTATCTTTTTCCTCTTTCACTCTTTCATCTCTTCTGTCCCTTCTCTCTTTCCTGCCATAGTCTCAGCACTTTTCTGTAGTTACCTTTTGTTTGTTTGTATTGTTTTGTTTTGTGGGCATCACTGCCTCTGGTGGTCATGGGCGCTACCCAGCCGCCGCTGGATTTGAACCACCAAGTCTGCAGGCTGCAGTTCCGCACTCAACCACTTACGCCACCGGGGCTCAGCCCTGTAGTCACCTTTTTTGACAGTTTTTAATTTTGCTTAGTCTTAGCACTTTCTTTTTGTGAGTGGATGTTAGTTTGCTTGGCATTTTTGCTCCTATCATTGTTTTCTTCTTTCTCTTTTTCTTCTCCTCTCCCACATGTAGGCCCACATGCTCTCCTTGGCACTCCAGTTACAGAGGGAAACACCACATGCCACCCGAGGTGCTTCAAACAGTGTGAAACAAACCACTATGGCTTACTCAAAGATCAGCCAGTGAAACGCCACCCTCATGGACCCACAACAACGTGACCAGCATCTCATGAAAAGTCTATCCAACTAAAATTCCACATAATGAAAGGTTGTTTGGTTAGGGTAAGGGTGAAATCAAAGGAAGATACAGTGGTAACCTGACCCCCACCCCCCACCCCCAATACAACTATCTGCAGGGAGTTTGTAGAAGCATTCATAGGAGTCCTCCAAGAGAGAGCCCAGCCCAAAGAATAACTAAGCAGATCTGAAAGATGACTCCAGTATCCTCTAAAACAGCACATAAACAGCAACCAGTCTCATCAGCCTCAACAAAATAGCAGGAGAAGCAGAAGTCAGTACTGGGAGAATTCATGAACTTAATAATCCATAGACGAAGTAGATATTGACCAGCCAGTGAAAGAAATTTTCAGAGTGCTGCTTGGAGTCATACAGGGAAGCAATACAGAAAGAGGATTAAATAAGAGAGGATATAAAGGCACTACAAAAGGGAAATATGAGACTAAAGGGATGAAATCCAGTGGAAAAATGGCAAACTTTGCCATTTGCCATTAGGCTTGAAGAGGCAGAGAATCACATTAGTGACCTAGACAATGACCAACAGACCTCCACCGGTAGAAAAAGAAGTCAGTTCAAGCAATCAGAGAAGCTAAAGAAAACCTGAGCGCCATGTCTGATGCTGTGAAGAGAAAAAATATTAGAATAATTAGATTGCTGGAAAAAGACACAACAAAGAAGTCAACAGTGAAAATAGCAAGGGAATTCTTAGAGAAAAACTTCCCTGAGTTAAGAAATGGAAATTAGACAATCATTCAGGAAGCTGAAATAACACCAGCCAAACTGAATCCCAAGAAGAAGTCACCGAGACATATAATAGTTCAATTATCCATCTATGAAGAAAAGAAGATCATAAGAGCAGCAAGGGAAAAGCAAATAGTCATGTATAAAGGTATCTCAATAAAACTATGTTCAGACCTATCAGCAGACTTGATATAGAAGAGGAGGGGTTAGAGTAAAATTGAAGGAAAACAACCCATTCCCAATAATGTTATACCTGGCCAAATTATCTATTAAGATAGATGGACAAGTAAGAATCTTCCCAGAAGAGGAAGAACTCAAAGAACAAACACAAATAATCCCAGTCCTACAAAAGGTACTTGCTTTTCCTATATGGACAAAAAAACAACATGCATTGAGTGCAAAGAGAAGACCATCACATAGAACTTCTCCATCCATAGTGTGACAAAGAGGAAACAGCTTCCAAGAAATCATTGGCTAAACAGAGGAAAGAAGGTAAAAATGAACTACGCAAACACACAACACAAGCATATAAGAAAGCTAGGTGGGGAAACACCCAATACAAAAGGTATAAGATGACATCACAGAATTCACAGATGGATGTACTAACACTAAATATCAATGACCTGAACTCAGGAAGAAGACACATCTGAAGCTTGCAGACAAAAACAAGTTGAGAATTAAAGGCTGGAGACAAATATACAAAGCCATTGGCAATGAATAAAAAGCAAAGGTAACGATTTTAATATCAGACAAAATTGATCTCAAGTTACAGGCCATAATAAGAAACAAGGAGGGACACTATATAATGTTCAAGGTAACAGTAAATCAAGAAGCAGTGATCATAATAAATATACACGCACCCAACAAGAGATCTGCAAAATTCGTAAATAAAAAAATCCAAAAGATAAATAAAGTATTAACAGGCTCACCAATTTTACTTGGTGACTTTAATACACCACTCTCTGCAAAAGTCATATCACTAGGAAAGAGACTCAACAAGGAGGCTATAATAATAGCAAAATTGGTGGACTTTTCTTGATAGATATTTTCACAGTTTCCATGCAAATGAAAAAAATAGAACATAATTTTCAAGCTGACATGGCACATATTTAAAGATAGACCACATGCTGGGTGGTTGAATTTTTACTCAAGTTGAACTTGAGTAAATTGAAGTACATAAAGATTATACAGAGATCTCTCTCTGATCACTGTGTCATAAGGCTTAAAATCAAGAGAAGGATGGTGAAAAAACAAGGGGAAACAACTGGAGGATGAATAGTTCTCTACTACAAAAGGAGTGGGTATTGACACAGATTGGAGAAGAAATCAGGAAGTTTCTGGAAACCAATGAGAATGAAAATATGATATACCACATCAGACAATATCACAGAAGAGGGAATTAAAAAGGTAGCACCCTTTACAATAGCCAAGAACAAATTGAAATAACTAGGTATATACCTGACTAAAATAATGAAAGATTTGTATGAGGAAATTATAGAACACTATTACCAGAAATCAAGAGACCTCAAGAAATAGAAAAATATCCCATGCTCGTGTATTGGAAGACTCAATATAGTAAAAATGTCCATTCTGCCCAAGGCACTGTATAAGTTCAATTTTTATCTCAATATGAATAAACCATTCTTCTTCAAAAAATTGGAAAAACTGATTACCAACTTCATATGGACAGGGAAGTATCCCAAAATTAGCAGAGAACTCCTCAAGGAGAAGGACAAAGGGGAAGCACTTGCCCTACCTGAATTTAACACATATTATTTGGCCACAGTAGTTTAAACAGTGTTGTACTGATATAATGATAGATATTCAGACCAATGGAAAAGAAGATCCAGAAATAAAAACATCAGCATATAGACAACTGATTTTTGATAAGTGCCCCCAAAATATCAAATATGAAGTGGATGGACTGTTCAATAAATGGTGCTAGAAAAATGGATATCTACCTGCAGAAAAATGAAGCAACATCTTAATCCCACTCCATGCATAAACACATGGTGGATCACAGCCCTTGAGGTAAAAACCAAACAATTAGGGTCTTCAATGGGGGAATTGGGGCAAACTTGAAAACCTTGGCACAGGGAATACATAGACTATCAGACATAGGGAAAGATACAAATATAGAGGAGTCACACAATGACAAGTAAGATATACTGAAGATAAATCACTGTGTATATTGAAAAAATTCACCAAGAAAGTAAAAAGAGAGCCCATAGACTGGGAAAATGTCTTTAGCAATGACACATCAGACAAGGGCCTTATTATAAAAATGCACAATACTTTGTAAGCTTACAATAAGTTAAAACTAACTGCTCACTAAGGGGTTGGGCAAAAGACCTGAATAGAAGTTTCACTGGGGAAGAAATCCAAATGACCAATAAACACATGATCATCAGCCATAAGAGGAATGCAAATTAAAACAACTATGAGATACAACCTGACACCTGCAAAAATAGCCCAATTCAAAATTCAGGAAGCAGAAAGTGTGGGAGGGCTAAGGATAAGATAGGAACTTTTATCCACTGCTGGTGGACTTGTAGGTATGAACAGCCTCTATGGAAATCGATTTGGCGATTTTTAAAACAGATGGAAATTGAGGTACCGTGGGATCAGCCACCCCCTACTCGGCATATATCCAGAAGACACAAGAAAGAAACCACTGCCAGACATCTGTCCTCCAATGTTCATTGCGGTACACTGCAAGGAGTTGGAAACAACATGAACAGACAAATGGATTAAAAAACTGTGGTACATAAATGGAATACTACACATTACTGAAAAGCAGGGATGAATGCACGAAGAATATCATTGCGTTGGGAGAACTGGAGGAAATCATACTAAGTGAAGTAAACCAAGTGTAGAAGAACGAGTGCAACATAAGTATGCTGAGGTAATCCTTTTAAAAAAAGGCAAAGGGGCATAAGGAAAATACTACTATTTATAAAAATTCCTGAATGAGGTCCAGGTAGTATAACAGGTGCTAGACCAAAGCTAGGGCTACTTATGGAAGCCAACTAAAAAGGAGGGGAGGCAGGGAAGAAAGCAATGTGTAGCAGGGAAACAGGTCACTAACCCACCCAAGGAGAGGTTATTGTTTATATCTCCACAGGGCAAAAGGACCAGGATGTGAATACAATGTGACTGCATGGAGTGTGGAGCCAGTGGAGGGGTCTTAGGGCCCGGACACAAGCCCAAACATGTGTACAGCAGCCCTTCCTCCAGAAGAATTTAAGGACACCACTGAAGCTCGGTGTTGTAGATGTGCAAAGATACAGAGACATAAGAAGCATATGGAATGAGAAAGCAGAGGACGGCAGTTCGCTGAGGCATGCAGCCAAAAACTGAGCTGTGTCTTTTCTTTTATTCATACTCAAATTTAGGAATATGTGGTTCGTAGCATTTACTCAGAATTTTCAAATATTTGATCAGTACCATTCTTGGAACAACATTATCTAAAAAAATCCAGTGCAGTAAAAATGCAATCTACAAAGCAAAGAACAGAGACCAAGCAAACTCGAGAATAACACTCTTTATCAAGGGAATCCCCTTGATTGTCAAAACACCTGTTTGCGGTTGGTTTTGACCTCAAATGGATATCCTTGAAGTTTTGATTTGTATTCAAGTTCTAATCAAGCTCCAGCTACATTTCCTCCTTTTGTATATCATTCAGATGAAGAGATAGTACTGCAAAGGCAGCATTTCTTCTGTCTGTGGTTTTCTGTTTGTCGAGAATTTTTTGGATGACTCCATAAAAGACAAAACAGAGACAAATTATGAGCCACAGCAACCTTGAAAAAGAGCCAATGATAGTTTCAAGAGAAAGAATAGAGTTAAGATGATGGAGACTGCAAAATACTGCCAAGCACTTGAGTGCCATCAATCTGTTCCAATTTTTTATAAGTATCCTGTATATGGTAGTGTAACTGCAGAATGACCTATGATAGATTGTGATATGCAATATATGTCTTTCAACACAATCCCATGGAAACAACATATCATTATAAATCACAGGAGTAACACATATGGATATATGACTCCAATCACATTGCAAGGTTCCCCATGTTCAATACATATAGGCAATCATCCAACCCCAGTTTCATAGGATGTAATAATAGTGCCTTCTTCATTTGCTCAAAATGGTCCTGGATCTTCTGGAGGCCCAGGTATCACAGGAGGATTCATTAGCATAAATGAGAACGGTAGGATCAGTCCAAGAGACTCTTTTATTCAGGGATAGGATAAGAATGTCGGCCCAATAAATACATTTTTCAATACTTATCTGAATAGTCAAAATAGCAATCATTGCTAAAAACAAATTAGAACTTGTCACCCCTTGTTAGTGGGAATGCACTTGTTCTCCTTACATGTTAACTTTTTAACTTTTTAATCTGTCCCCATGTCGGCAAGTCAACATGTTGAGTCCTTAGTATGGGGCTCGAACAGCTTTTTTGGTAATGCTCATGTCAGCAAAATCCCTGTGGAGTTCACTCCAAGGATAAGGTCTCTACTGAGCCATCACGTAATTTTATTCACTTATCTGGATCCCACAATTTCTTTTCTCCTATAGAAATATAAGCATACTTCCTTTTCCGTTTTATGGTCATAGCTGGTTGTCATTTGTCTTGTTGAAAACTCTTACACAATTTAGCAGCAGTGAAATTATTGCCATTTAAATTTAGATAATTTAAAGTATATACAACATATAACGTCTCCTTTTATGGTCATCCTCATATCCCCCCTTTTGATTTTAAAGTACTCTTTTAAGGTATGATTTTGAAGTTCAATAATAGCTTGACTGGTACTATATCCTGGAGTACCAGTCAAATATTAAATTCCATGCACAGGGGAAAAATCTGAACATTTTTAAGAAACATAAGCAGAACCATTATCTTTTTAAATAGGATGTAGAATTCCCATACTAACAAACTCTTCTAATTAATGAGTAGTAGCAGCATCAGCATGTTCTGTAGTAGCAGAGGGAGCCCATGAAAAATGAGAAAAGGTATCAGTAGAATGATGAACATATTTAAGTTTGCCAAAAGTAGGAATTTGAGTAATATCCATTTGCCAAATTTGGTTCCAGCTTGTACCTTGAGAATTGATTCCTAAAGGAAAATGAAAGGCAGATACCGCTTGGCAAGCTGAACAAGATGGTAAATTCCCTTCACTTGTTTTGACAATTTGCAATTTACTTTGACCTTCTGAAATTTACTGTCTCCACCTAAACTTAAAGAATCACTAACTATGAAAATTGCCCACACGGAAGAAGCACACCAGCCTGTGTGATCATGAGGTGGTGAAGGGATCCGGTGTCAGGCATCAATAAGCTAAAATTATATTATTATTAATGAGGGGAAGTACAGATTGGGGACCCAAAGCCCATCAATAGGTGAGGTGACATCTTTTGCAGAGGGATTACAAGGAGGAGATGAGTCAGTTAAGATACAAGGTA